>PVJI01008432.1:18043-71344 GCA_004026765.1 Micronycteris hirsuta
TGGGTATGACCCATGGACAAAAACTAAAGGGCGGGGGAATGGGGGGGTGCAGGGTGGGAATAAAGGGGGAAAATGGGACAACTGTAATAGCATAATTGATAAAATATATTAAAAAAAGAGATGAGCCTGGCTGGTGTAGCTCAGTGGATTGAGTGCGGGCTGGGAACCAAAAGGTCCCGGTTCGATTCCCAGTCGGGGCACATGCCTGGGTTGCAGGCCAGGTCTCCAGTGAGGGCCATGTGAGAGGCAACCATACATTGCTCTTTCTCCCTCCCTTCTCTCTCTAAAAAATAAATAAAATCTTTTTTTAAAAAAGAGATGAAAGTATTTTATAATGGGAAATAAATAAAAATATTATTATATTAATACGGTGTACCATGATGACAGATTAAGTGCTAATATATTTGTGGATGTCGAAGCAAACTCAAAGCAGGACTGAAGAATTATTCTTTTCTTAATATATATATATATATATATAGGTTTTAATTAAATGGGCAAATTATGGTTGTCAGGTTTTTATTTGTTTCAACAAGCATATTTTAAAGTAATTTGCCAGACACTGAATTTCATTGCATTAGATATGAGGAAGATTTAGTGATTGTTTAAATTCTACCTTTCACATAATAGGAGTTTATAACTGTTCAATTTATTGAATGAAAGAAGAAATCATATTATGATAAAGGTATCACAATATTTTTCCACTCAAGTAAGAGCCTATTTATAATATTAAGCGCAAATAATTTGAGACTCATGGTTGAGAGACTGAATGCATGAAGAGACAATGGCAAGACAATAGGCAAAAATAAATGACCGATCTGCTACTTCCAGAGCAATCAGTCCAGGAAGCCAAACCATAACCTTCGCAGCATTAGGCCCAAATGGTCAGGGCTTGACCAGTACCTGCTGGCTTCCCTAATTTTTGTCCCCACGTGCCACTTAGGACCAAGCAGAGAATGCCAAATATTCTCCCCTAATCTATGCCCTACATCTAGTTAGTCCACCTCCATTCCCCATGCCAACAGCTTCCAATCCGTGCAGACCCGACGCCTTCTATTATTTCACTATAAAGCAGGGGTGTCAAACTCATTTTCACCGGGGGCCACATCAGCTTCATGGTTGCCTTCAAAGGGCCGAAATAATTTTGGGACTATATAAATGTAACTACTCCTTAACTGTTAAGTAGTTGAAATTACATTTGGCCCTTTGAAGACAACCACGAGGCTGATGAGGCTCCCAGTGAAAATGAGTTTGACACCCCCCACTATAAAGTTTTCCCAGTCCTCTGCCTGCCTTTGAGTCTACCAAATGCAAGTAAGAGTGGCTGACTCCCTTGCTATAGCAAGCTCTGAATAAATAATGTTTGCTTGTTGTCATCTGGGTCATATTTGTTTATTTCAGCATAACTACCTTTTTTTTTGGCAGATCTCTCAGCAACTTCCTCAGTGACCTATGTTGGAAAGGTCTACGTGAAATTGTAGTTCACAATTATATTGTCATATTTTTTAATCTAGCCTTTTGTTGTATCCACTGAAATCTGCATTATGCTTTTCTGTAAAAACACAATATTTCTCTATAAATGGTTGTACAGGGATGACAGTTGGGATATGTGGATATAATCAAACCCAAAGCCACCTTTTCTCTTTTCTTCAACCTTGAAAACTAGCCATGTCCTAATATCATATAATGCACCTAAACTATATTGGTGTATTCTGAAAGATAGATGACCAGTTAAAGTGATAAGTCCTCTGATAATGTGTTATCTCTGGACTCAGATATTAGCTCACGTAGGTGGTGTTCTTTTAGGGATAGTTACATCATTGGTCAGAGAATAGGTGGTCACAGCAAATACTACTCTGTGGCCTATGGGATCTGGCTGCCAGAAAACAAAAGACAAACAAAGCAAATCACTAAGCATTTCCACACGATATTTCTGGAAAGAGTTGTCAGCAATTAAGGAAGTACCATCATATCCATTCTTCTTGTTCACTTTTCTGTGATAACCTATTACCACCCCCTACTTCATCCATTCAAATACCACCATCTTTTAAGATAAAACTAAATTTTCATTCACTTAATGAAATATTACAAAATCCCATTTGAGCTCAGTGATGGCTTTCTCTTCTTAAAATCTATAGCACTTACAACATTGCCAAATAGCATTCCTACAATCCATTTTGGGACTTCTTGCAGGCAAGGGCAATGTCGGTTTAGCTTTGGATCTCCCAAGGAAATTACCACTTTTCCCTGCATGTTTGTTGAGTTAAACGGAAATTTGGGGGAGTTTAATTCCCTGCATTTAACTCTGGTTTATACTTCTCTATGCCTCACAGTGCTCCAGGTGATTATTACTGCAGGGGAAATACTCACTAAAAGGTATTTTTGCTAATTACTAGTGAATAGCCACTTTCTTAGGCATAGCTTAGGGACTAAGAAAATTTGATAGGTAAAAGGTATCACAAACTGACATTTGTAATCATTATATTTGTTGGTCTTTATGTATGTATGTATTTTAATTGAGTCTGAATTTTTAGTTTTACTCTTTATAGTCCATGGTGGGGCAAAGGAGAAGAATTTCAAGTGAAATGAGCTGAGAACCAGTAGGCTGACGCTAAGGATCTCATCTTAAAAGTTATTCCCTCTGTTTTGCTCTATTAAATGGGATCTTTGCCATTTATTCCCTAGACACAGCATCAGTGACTACCGATTGTTAAGGATAGACATGTTTCAATGTAACATTACTAGTAAAGGTTATGCACAAGTATATTGATTTCTTTCCTTGTTTTTCACTTTTCTAAGGGAAAGGTAACTGTTTATTTTCAATTTTCACCATTATCCTTTGTCTCCATATGGGGATTCAAAACCAAACTTTCGTTGATGGCAGGGAGAGGATGGGTCCTAAGGAAGCAAAGAATCAACATTTATTGAACCCCTAATACACGCAGGCTGTTCTGTTTTTTATGTCACGGAATCTTAATGATAGTCTTGTGAGGTGGGATTTAACATTTACTTTTTAAAATGGAGAAAATTGATACTCAGAGAGGTTAAACTATGTGAAATTGGGTGTTTGCCTTCACTTATTATGCTGAGTTAGATCACACACATCTTTTAATTAAGATAATAAATTGCTACGAGTAAGTATATTTATGTCTAAATAAACGTGTGTACATGAAGACTTAGAAATGAATATATTACACAGAATTTCCCTTTTATGAGTTTAATGCTCAATTCAAACAAACAGATGTTTCTTCCTAAATCTCCCAGGCCTAATGAAGAAAAATCAAGAAAATGATTTGCCTGCCTTTCCTTGAGGGCAGTAGTAATTTCTTCATCAGTGATAACTAAGTCAACTTTGAGCGGCACCACGCAGATCATTATCACGCACACACACGCACACACACACACAAGGACACCCTGCAAAATCAGGCATATAAATAACATGGCAGGTTATAATCTCACATACACACAAAACGCAATTTTTCACTAAGTCTGTTTACAGGGTACTAAAAGAGATTTTGGCATTGAGTGGACCACTACCAACAAACTCGAGATACACTGCTTGCACATGCCAGAATAGGCAAGACTTACACTTTAGTGAAGACCAGCTCACTTACATAGGGTTAGGCTTTTCAAATGGAAATAAATCCCAAGCATGAATGATTAAAGGAGAATAAAAACTAAAGTCTTTGGTTCTAATTCTTAAATTATTTCAGTATGAGGCATTGCTATTTCAGTATTCCTCATCATCTACATTATTTCCCTCTCTTATCTGGCCTCTTTATAATGTTAAGTAAAAGCAAGGTTGATTTATTAGTTTCGTTGCTTTCCACACAGAAAAGTGTAGGAGCTGTGGAACAAAATGAAAATAAAGGAGAATCCATGGCCCCTTCCCCGTAGGAGCTGATAACCATTATGGGGAAATCAAGTGTACTATGTAGATGCTATGTTAAGTGGAGAATTGAATAAAAACTCATTGCTAGATAAATCTAGAATTGGGGCCCTGGCCACTGGGGCTCAGTTGGTAGGAGTGTTGTCCCATAGACTGAAAGGTCATCGTGTCATAGGCTCGATCCCCACCCAGTCAGGGCACATACCTAGGTTGCAGGTTTGATCCCCAGTTGGAGTACGTCGGGGTGTGTGCTAGAGGCAACCAATCCATGTTTTGTTCTCACATGTCCGTACTTCTCTCCCTCTCTCCCCTTCCCTCCCCCTCTCTCTATAATCAATAAGCATGCCCTCAGGTGATGATTAAAAAAAAAGAAATATGGAAGTGGGGAAGTATAATATGATGTAGAAAGTGAGGAAGGGACTTAACAGAAGCCCTCAAAAGTGAAATGTAATGTACTGGTTGTGATCAGGGACTCTTCAACCAGAAACATCTCCATATATATGAATCCTGAGTCCATTTTATATGAACTGTGCCACTGCAGTCAAGTTCCTCAAGTTAGATATGCTCACTTTCTTCAAGTACAGTGAGGATTTCAATATTGCCTCCTAAGGTTGTTAAGAAGATGAAATAAGATAGTGCATTATAAATGCTTAATTTATGGCACATAGTAAGTAACCTTTCAAGAGGGGTATTGATTATTTTTTTACTGTGCATGTTGAGGGAATAGTACTTGAAATTGATTTTAAAGTTGTCATTTATTTATACTAAATTATATTAGATTTGGTAGAATGAAAAAAGGTAGGCAATCATGATTCTGAAATAGTTTAAGTCTGATGTTGGTAGGGAACACTAAATGGGAGAGGCAATTTGACCTAATAACTTATCTTGATAGGGTGCTTCACAGTCTGCAAAATAACGTTATTGACATCCTGGCATTGCAGTCTTTCAGAACTTTTGTCATGGAAGAACTATTACCTCCAGTTTAGAAATTGGGAAGCTGAATCTCAGACAGACTGAGTCCCATGTCTAGGAAAAGAGTGAATTCATACCCTTGCCTGTCATTCGTTCAACTGAACTACAGTTTGCTCAATGAACAGTCTAGAGTTTAGTGTCTGGAGATAAAAATGAGTAATTACATGATGGTTTGATTGCCAAGGATGAAATATTTGAATTTGCTATAAAAAGCAATGTAGAGTTAAACTAAGTGGACGGGTGACATGAGGAAGCCGGATTGAAGCTTCAGTCCTGTATTCACGAACAAAGACTGTGATAACAGCGTCCTACTTCATGTTCTTCGCTGCAGGATGTCCAGGGTAAGAACACTGAAATATTTATTGAGTGAAATGTTTGTCAGGAAAATGGATAGTGGTCTATTAAAGTAATCTGATGTGAAGTGGATAGGAGGGTACCATTGGGAACAAAGACAGATGGAATCCAATTGAAAATTTAGATGATGAATAGAAGAAAGAGACAAGGGGAATGCAGGGTTATTAGATGATAAATAACAACTGAACATTTCTTAGAGTTATGCTCCCAATTTCCAAATAATAAATAGAGTATCTATTTTTTTTATTGAAAGGACTAGATCATTGAGTTGAGAAATGTATGTTCCAGAATGTGTTTTTCCTGGTCTGATTCTTTAGTGAAGGGAAGTGGGTGGAAGAGGTGAGTGTCAAGCTGGTTACCCTCAGATAAACTGTAGGAATTCTCCCGTCCACATCACTATCAACTCACTGGGTATTCAGGAACCCATTCATCGCCACCCACCCTTCCCTCCATTTATGGGAGTGGCCTAAATGGGCAATGAGCCTAGAGTCAGGAACACAGATGAAGAGTCACAGAAAGGGAAGGACACCCCAAAACTCCTTAGCACCAAAGAAACTCTGTGCTAACTCAAGTGGAGACCAAGTGAGATTAAAGGTAACTGGCTTAATTGGTGGTCACTTACTCAACTCCCAGGGGACTCTCAGAAGCTAGCACAAATTGTATCCATTTGGTGGGAGGCCAAATGACTCGTGGTCATCAGACTGGCTCTGGCGTTGGTCTCTCAGATCCAGTTTCCTCTGTGAAGCCCAAGCAACCCTCTTTAAATCCTTTCTCTTCTTTCCTCCCTTCCTTCCAGCCTGCTCGTGCAAGGGCACCTTGAAAAATGTCTCTAATGTGGGAGGAAATTCTGGCTCTTCATTCATCATGATTTTTTATTATTTTAGGTCATTTATAACAGTCTGAATTAAATGTATCCTCTAGGAGTTCTCATTAAAAAAATTCTGCAAGAAGAATGCCTTCACATGAGAAAATGTCAGACTTTTGATTATATAGGGAATATAATGCTTCCCACAAATGTTGGGGAAATATATAATCATAGGGGCTACAGCACATTATTATGAGAAATGTAATTAAAATTATCTAGTGCAATCATTGTCCTTTTTCTGTGTGCAGAAAGGGGTTGCTGATTTGAAAATAAAATAGACATCAAGCATTTCCTCATGCTTGCTTTATATAACACTGAGGTTTTAAATAATACATCACTTTATTTAAAATCTATTTACATGGTAATTGCCACTGTGTAATGTATGAAAGATCACTTCACTGAGCTCAAATCTGGTTTGCAATGTGGGCTTCACATATATTTTATTATTTTAAAAAAGCCACTTAAATTACCCTTTGTGTATTTCTAAACTATAAGTAGCTATTTTTAGAAAAATAATCATGAATTCTAGCTGTTACTAACCTGTTTTGTGATCTTTCGCTTTCTAGATTCAGTTGCCTCTTTGAAATGCCATTTTGCTCCTTTAAAAAAGTAGGCAGCAACAGGAGATTTAAATGCCACCTAAGAGAATGTCATTTTTTAAATCTTATTTTAAGTTTCTTATGTGATAGAACAGACTTTTGAAAGTTCTGTTTTGCACATTTTATTATATATGCCTAAAAGCAATAGCTCCGAATAAATTTGTAATATTGTTAATTAGTTCCTCATTACTGCGTGTTGGGCACCTCCATGAGGAGGGACCATTGGCGGTGGCTCGGGGGGTTCAGTCCTGTCTCTCCATACTGCCTTCTGTCTGTCTCTCTCTCCTCTAGCATTGCTCCTGTAGAATCATTGGTACCCTTTAGCATAGGTTGTTTTCCTTTTTTAAAAATTTATCTGCTCCTGTCACTGGTGCTCACTGTCGAATGTCCTATGATCTTCACAGAGACCTGGTGCAAATATAAGGACTAAATTAATACCTGTTCAGTAATGTCACTACTATGATTGGCAGTCTGGAAGAGAGGATGTTACCCTGATTGCATTAAGAGTAAAACTGAGAAATGCATCTGTTATGGGGAGGACCCAGTGGTTAACTCAACTCTACCAATGAGGATGTCACTTTTTTGTATGTCAGGATTTTCAGATTGTCTCATTTTACCCTGAATGAGGCAGTCCATGGGCCTCTTTTTTTTTTAACTTAAAAAAAAAGATTTTATTTATTTATTTTTGGAGAGAGGGGAAGGGAGGGAGAAAGGGAGAGAAACATCCATGTGTGGCTGTTTCTTGCATGCCCCCTACCTGGGGCCTGGCCTGCAACCCCGGCATGTGCCCTGACTGGGAATCGAGCCGGCGACCCTTTGGTTCACAGGCCAGCGCTCAATCCACTGAGCTACACCAGCCAGGGCTAACTTTTCTTTTTTTTATATTCATTACATAGTTTACTGAGAAATGTTACATGGTCTAATGACCTCTTTTAATTTCTGTTTGTCCTCACATTTCAGGTGATCTCATCTGGACTCCTGGAGTCAAGTATCATCTATATGCACATGATTCCCAAATTTATCCCTCTTCTCAAAGTGCTCTCTAAAACTTACTCCCATGTATCCAACAGTCCTCCCATCATTTTCACTTGAATATTTAAAAGGCATCAAGCTGAAATTCATGGCACAATTGTAAAGGTTTGAGTATAAAGATGAAAATTTAAAAGATGTAGAAAATAAAAGGACTAATCCCTTATAATTGAATGGTCATTTTCTGATGCAGGCAGAATTTTGGAAGTTTAATGACTTTACCATTACAGTGTGTTTTCCTGCAAATGACAGAACAATGAATTGAAAATTATATAAGAAGAAAATTTTTATTGGCCCACATATCTGGAAGCATACAAGTTGGGTGGATTTAGTACAGAAAACCACAAAGCTCTAGATCTGTTTCTGTGTTTTTGTTTTCTTTTTCCTTTTCTTTTTACATAGTGAAATCTTTTTTTTTTAATAATTTATTTATTTTTAGAGAGAGGAGGAGGGAGAGAGAAGGTTGCCTCTCACCTGGCCCTCACTGGGGACCTGGCCCACAACCCAGGCATGTGCCCCGACTGAGAATCGAACCGGGACCCTCTGGTTCCCAGCCTGCGCTCAATCCACTGAGCTATACCAGCCAGGCTGTGTTTTTGTTTTCTTAAAGCTTTGCCTTTTATTGTATGTGAGCTCTGTGCTTGGTTTAGTTTCCTTCACGATGGTAGGGTGGCTCCCAGCAAGCAGCCACTGGGGTAATATAGTTCCACCTTCATACAGCTGAGAGACAGACAGAGATTGGCTTTCCACGGCTCTCTTTTAAGGGTGAGAAATTTTCTTTCCAGGAACACTCAAGCAAGGCTTTTCTCATATGTCATTGGCCCATAGTAGCTTAGGACAGCCAGCATCTGGATTTTGTTCAGGTATCAGTCCTCTCCTACATAGCTTAAATTCCACTGGGTAAGCTAACTCCAACCTCAGCTTTTCCTCCTACATAGCCCATGTCTCACTAGGTAGGCTAACTCCAACTCTAGTTCCCTAGGTGGGTTTGTATTTGTCTGAGCCAACCGGGTAACATCCATTCCTCTGCCAGTAACTTGGTTCTGAAATCCAGGCTTAAGTCAATTAGCATGTGATATCATCTTAGACACTGAGGTCATAGTTCACTATTATAAAAGGAAGAACATATGTTTCACACTTTGCAGGAAGTGAACAATGCCTGAAAGTGAATGGCTGGAAGCGAATAAGAAGGTATATCACCCGGTAGCTAGCCCCAAAGGGCTTCTAGTCATAAGCCCTTTTGGAATCCATAGGTGAGCTAGTCAGTGAGCAAAGCTTACCCCATCGGGAATGCATTGCTGGGAGACTTGGTGGGAAATTATGTCAGAGCAAGACAATGATCCAGGTTGTCTGAGAACTAAAGATTAAACAATTTATAAGGGGACAATTTCATCAAAAAAATAATACAAAAATGTGTGTACAAAAGTAGATGAAAAGCTTTAAATGAACCCATGCAAGTAATTGTCGCTAAAGCTTAAGCTTTATTAACTTTTCAGTGAAGCCACCTCTCCTGGGAACACTACTAAAAATCTTCCCTTCTATCTCGTCAACTCAGGACTTCCAGCAAAATGAGAAAATAAATTCTATATTATTATTTACAGGTGAAATTATTCTAACTGATACAGAGATATGCATGAGATTAGAGTGTTTAGTAATGACTCATATACAGAATGCTTTAGGGTCAGACTCGAGTGCCTCTGTGTTGATATGATTTCTGTTATAAAGGTAGCATATAATGTGCGAGAAAAGCGGAAGCTGTTAGAACACTTCTTGATTGAGTGAAAAGTATCACGCACATACCCCATCTGAAATAGTATGAAAACATTAAAGGAAATCATGGCACCCTGGGTATAGTAATGGGGAGTGTGTATTTGTGCTGTTCATATGCCATTCTAGTGCGATGCATTTAAAAAAATTTATGAGCAGAAAAATTTTGTCAAATAAATTCTCTCATGTGAAGATTTTATGACACCTCATTAGTTGTCTTTATAATTAACTTTCATATGTAAGCATTCATAAACAAAATACTTTTACCTGTCCTTGGAACTTTAAAAATGAAAACATGTTGAATGTATTCTTTTATGTCATGCTTCTTTCACTCAGTATTATTTTTGCAAGATTAATCTTTTTTTATAGATTTATCAAGGAATTTTCACAATCTCTAGAAGCAGCTTTCTTTTTTTATGATTGGTTTAATAAGTAATCGGGGATTAGAGCCTAGTATTAAATATATAATTTCTGTGTTTCACTCTAACTCCAGTAAGTGGAGCATGATATGTAAATCCAATAAGAAAATTATCAAAAGCAAACAGGATTAGAAAGTTTCTTTTTAAAAATAAAAATATTTTATTTATTTATTTTTAGAGAGGGGGGAAGGGAGGGAGAAAGAGAGGGAGAGAAACACCACTGTGTGGTTGCCTCTCACGCACCCCCAACTGGGGGTCTGGCCCAGAAAGTTTCTACGGAAAAGAAATTTACATTTCCATGGAAAACTGTACATTGTCTACAGAACATACTTCTGGTTTATCTCATTGTAGCCTATTCCTTACCTTGGGGCCACTTCACAATTGTTTAAGATGTAGATAACTGATGCATATAAATTTTGTTTTCTCTGAGATTCGATTAATATCCCCCCAATACCTCACCCCTCTAATCCTAGAAAAAATATCTTTGCCTCCACTTACAATTCAGTTCCTCTCTACCACACAAATTTGTACCTTTTTATTTTTCTTTTGAGCAAGTTGTAACATCTGCCTGATTCCCTCATATGAGTAAAATAACATCTTTACCACGTGTTCTTTTTATGTCCATGTGGGAGTTATGAATTTACCATTTCTGAACTTTATCTTTTAACATAATCAAACAAACAGAAAGCATTAATTTTAACATTGTGAAGAGGGGATAATTTTATAGAACACTCACCTTTGCTAAGACTTGAGAAAGTCCTCGTTTTTGCCCAAGGACTGTTGCTCTAGAGAAGATCATACATTTCTAAGGAGCAGAGACTTCATGTTCAAATCTCTTGCATTGTAGAGCAGTATCTTCCATTCATTGAATGAATGAAATACTGTTAACAACCATGCTGTTGAATTGTTGAATGCTAACAAGACTTTTCTGATCAAAGCTGTAACTCAAACAGTTAGTGTAGATAAAATATTGCCCTATAACTTCCTGGTAAGATCCTCTTTCATCATCACCAACCAGAACTGGCTCCAAATATTATTGAATAGGTTTATTGGCATATTAAGAAAGGTGTTTCTAGACATCTTCATGTACAGTCTTTTGATATCCAATGACAGGGTAAAAGAAAACCCCACGTAACTCCAACATTTCAATAGGACCCAAAAGAAAGAAAAAGCAATTAGAGTCCTTAGTCTGCTGATCTTACTTAGAAAGACTCAGCATGTTGCCCTGAAGTCACTTCAGTGATGGAGGGTTTCACAAAATTGTTAATTAATCTAGGGCTGGCACCCTTTGGGAAGTATACCAGAAAATTGGAACAAAAAAAGAGGTGCAGCTTACGTCACAGCAGGAAATAAGGGACCTTTTAATTGGATTAAATCGCATCACCACAAAATTTATGGATCCTGGCCACTATAGTCAAAGAGGTGAGAAAATTCTAAATTAACTCATTAGGCTGTTGGGAGGGGTAAAACTCACCATTCACTCAGAAATTTCAAAAACAAGCTTCATTAACACAAAGGTATAAATGGAAGCCATGACAAAGAGAAGTTCCGGGAGTTTTGTGACTAAGCCCAAGCTGTCTGTTATGTCCTGAAACCACACATGTAGGCTGGTTAGAATCTCTGAGAACATTTGTAGTGAAAAATTTCTCATGGAAGTACAAAAATAAAATACCAGTCTATTGTATATGTGTTCATAAAAGACAAATTTTAATTTGGGTATAAAATATGTATTGTACATAGGTATTAAAAACAAGAAAATCCACACATGAATCTTATATTTCATTCATCATTAAAATTGTTGAGAAGATCTTTGACAGAAAAATTATGGAGCATTACTATGAATCCTTATAATCATCTCTAACTTATAAAATATACTTATATTAAAGATCATATAGTATTGTAAATTTCTAATTTATTTATCCAGAGAACATCTTGGAAAATTTTAAAAGGATAAATTACTATTAAACTAATTGTTCTGCAGACAAAGAAATCCTAAATTTAATTAACTTATATGGAATCATAACTGAAAAACAGATTTTCAAAAAGCTAATTGCTATTTACAGAGGTGGAAAATAATTTAATAGTTTTGGTTATGTACATCCTTATTTCAAGGACTGACAATTTTAGTTTTGGACTTCCTTGACCTTCTACGTTCTTACTTCTCATCATTCTTGCATGTTCTCCCATATAAAGATAATTTGTGAAGTAAACTACAATAAAAATAAATTAATTCAATTAATTTTAATGATAGGTAAATAACATGTGGGCCTTTCAGGCATTTTCTTTCCCTGGACTGAATGCTGTCTATAATTAGGGACCAGAATGAACTGCAAATTTAGAAAGACTGTGACCTGGCCTCTCAGGGTAAAATTTCATTTTAGGTGATCTATAAGGTCCATGGAGTGGACAAAAATGTTCTTCTTCTAGGGTAACAGGCAAATTGTAAAGCAATTTGGCTAAAAAATGTTATTTGTAGTTTAGCTAGTTATTAATGTTAAATGTTATTTAGCGAGTAGTTTAGTACAATATTACTATTGCGCAAGGAGGAAGTAACTATATATACGTTTCTGATTTGTCAACTTATATTTTAAGTTTTTATACAATGACTCTTGTATGAAACCATAACCTTGGTTTTCCTTTGTTAGAAAACCAAAATAAAAGTTTCTTTAGCATTATATCTACATATATGAATTAAAGTATTGTTTCTATTAACAAGAAAATAACCAACCGCATAACACATGAAATTGTAAATCTTGAAAATTGGTCTAAGTGGATGAGAATTTGTGACTAAAGAAATGAGAAGGACTTACAGTGTCGCCCATAGGTAAGCGAATAGTATTTATTAAAGTTATGCTATGTATATGACATGATATTAAGGGATTTATGCTTTTATACTAGGCAGCACCTTCCCAGTCTGACAGAGTAACATATGAATATGAAATAATAGTTACAAATCAAATTGCAAGTCAAGAACATTCTGTATTTATATGACTTTTAATTTTTTAATAGGTAGCAGAGATTGTAAATTGAGACAAAACTGTGGTATTTATTTTTGGATGCGGGAGAGGAAGTCAATTAAATCTGTACCAGACAAGGCAATTTAATAAGCTACAGAAATTTAATGTGACAACATTGAACTTTATTTGAGCCCTGTATCTATCAGTTACTTACAGTTTGGAAAGAGGTACAAATAGCTCAAAATCAATGAACAGACCAATAATCTGATAACTCAGAAGAGTATAACTATATAAGAGATACGGTTTTCCATTGACACACAAATTTTCCTCCACTAAACATGCATGCAGCCTATAAAAAAGAGATAATGACATTTTACTTGATTATTTCATATCTCTTTTTATAAGGAAATAAATTATAATAGACAAAAGTTAAGCCTCAAACCCCTCTACTCCCATGCCCTCCTTCCCCAAAGTTACCACTGCCCTGAAGTCGGTCTATATTCCATCCAAACAGCTGAATGTACTTTGACTACAAATGTAAGTCAGCCAGTCTGTGGTACTTTGTTATGGTAGCCGTAGCAAACTAATAAACCAAGAGATGTGAAAACTTGACCCTACCACAAAATAAATCAGCGGGCTTTAGTTTGTGATGTAACAGAAGGTACCTTTTCCCCTTATAATGATTTTGTGAAGTTCCCAAATAGCATAAAGTCTTAAGAATACGTTGCAGTCAAGTATTTGGTAACAATTGTGCATGAATATTTCATTAACAAATATTTCAAATAAGAGTGCATTTAGTATGCACATATTTAAATTGTTTTCACTTAACCATACATTTGCATTTTGTGTTCTTTGTCATTGACACACATCTAGTCGGAAAAGCTTTAATGTGTTAGCTATAAATGAAATGTTTCCCAGTGAAGCGGCAGCTTTTCCTCATTAACAGAAAGACTTTTCAAATTTACGTCTCAAATCTAAAAATTTTAGAGAAATTGTTAAGTAACCCAAAACTAGAAGTTTATTTCCTGAAGAAAAATTAGGCCAAAGTGAAAATAAATTACACTGAGTGCAATTTAAAAATAATGATAAACATGACTTATAGGGCAATTAAAACAAGTCTGCCATGGGTCAAAATTTGAAAGATTGTTCAAAAATATCAAAATAAGAATTTATAGTTACTGATAGATAATTAGGCTAAAATCCAGAAACATTAAAAATTGACTTAGGAAGCATTTTACTTCTAATTATATTAAGCTATAGTAGAATGCTCACTATCCTAGAGCTAGAGAATATTTTTCATCCTTGCATTGGGAGACTGGTATTGTATAAATCTTGCCTGTAGACCATTAGATTTGCAAATTGAGGGAACAGTATGAGGGAGTAAGAGAGATTTCAGTTAACCAATGTGGATGATTCACTTCGGAGGCAGGAAGATTCAGGGTCACATCGCAGCTCAGCCACTTAGAAGCTGCAGACAAATCATTTAAATTTCTCAGACTCAACGTCAGATAGGCAAGGAATGACTTTGGAAGACTTTTTAAATTATGACAATTAATGTAAAATGCAAGTCACATTTCCAGCCCATATTAGAAGGTCAATAAATAATACTTATTATTATTATTTTAAAAAGATTTTATTTATTTATTTTTAGAGAGAGGTGAAGGGAGGGAGAAAAAGAGGGAGAAAAACATTGATGTGTGAGAGATACATCGATCAGTTGCTTCTCATACACCCCCAACTGGAGACCTGGCCCGAAACCCAGCATCTGCACTAACTGGGAATCAAACTGGTAACCTTTTGGTTTGCAGGCTGTCATGCAATCCACTGAGCCACACCAGCTTGGGGGCTTATTGTTACTATTAAGTTGAGTTGTCTTCCAACAAAAGCTAATGCCACAATCTTTCCTTTTCCCCCATCTTGCTATAACTGACTGAACTTGGTATTCATTTTTCTTCCCATATGTAAACTTTCTACTCATATTTTAAAAGAAGAAAAGAATATGACTCTAGGGGCTTTACCATGAAGGTAGTGTGGAGCCCAAATCATGGTCCTTAAATATGCCCATGTCTTAATCTGTAGAATCTGAATATGTTACCTTATATGTCAAAAGGGACTTTGCAGACCTGATTAAGTTAAGGGCCTTGAGAAGCAGAAATTATCCTGCAGTATCCAGAGTGGTCTGATGTACTCACATGGGTACTTATCAGAAGAATACAGGACTCAGAATCAGAGGACAAAGTGATATGATGATGGAAGCAAAGGTTGGAACGATGTACCTTGAAGATGGAGGAAGGGGCCGCAAGCCAATGAATATAGGCAGTCCCCAGAAGCTAAGACAGACAAGGAAATTGATTGTCTCTCAGAACTTCCAGAAGGGACCAGCCCTGCCAACACCTTGACTTTAGTTCATTGAAACTTATTTCAGACTCTGAACTACAGAACTGTATGAGAATTAAAAAACCCACTAAGTTTGTGGTAACTTGTTACAGTGGCAACAAGAAACCAAGCCATTTGAGGTCTGCACCTGTTAGCTAGTGTTATATAATAAGCACTTCTAAATCACAGCAATTAAAAAAAAACCAAGCATTTATTTAGCTTACAAATATTTGGATCAGCTGTAGGGTTCTGCTGATCTGGGCTGGGACTGGCTGATCTCAGATGGGCTTATTTGTGCATCTCAGGTCACATTGCCAGATCTGCTGTGTGCTGGCTGGTCTGGGAGGCCTCAGCTAGGGAGGAGAGCTTAACCTCGGTTCTGCATGCTCCCCAGAAGAGCTCCCTCAAGCTTGTTCACATGGTGGGTGGGCAGATTTCCATGAGAAAGAACAAAGAAGGATGCTTGACCTCTTGACACTTACACTCATAATTGACACAGTGTCAGGTACACCGCACTCTACTGGCCAAGGCAAGTCATAAGGCTAGCCCAGGTTATAGTGGTTAGTGAAATAGATTTTACCTTTTAAAAACATTCTCACCCAAGGATATGTTCATTGATTTAAGAGAGAGAGGAAAGAGACAGAGAGAGAGACAGAAACACTGATGTCAGAAACATTGATCAGTTGCTTCCCATACATGCCCTGTCCAAGGATCAAACCACTACCAAGGTATGTGCCCTGACCAGGATTTGAACCTACAAACTTTTTGATGTACGGTATGATGCTCCAACCAACTGAGCCACTCAGCCAAGCCTAGATTTCACGTCTTAATGGGAGAAGCTGCAGAGATATACTGTAAAGGGTATGGAAATAAAAGTAAAGGATTTGAGATATTTATGCAATTAATGTACTGCATAACCACTTTTGGAAAAATATATATCTTGGTTTTCCCCCGATTCCTCAGCTCCTGCATTTAGCAACACCCTCAACCATCTTATAATTTTCTCTTTCTGCATAATACCCATATGCTGGCAAACTTCTGATAACATACTATAGGCTGGCACTATTACAGTCAAATCTTGGCTCTCCCTCAATTTGGCTCTTGACCAAGTTGTTCATAGAAAAAATATCTTGGTTGTCTAACACAACCTTGGGTCTTGATTCTCTCCCTGACGACCCTTTCATGCTGATACCTGTGTGATCAGTCATGTGTCTCTCAGGTGACAAAGGAGATTTGTTTTCTGTAGAAATAACTTCTCGAACAGTTATCTGGAATGAATTAAGTTCGAGAACCATGGTTCCATTGTAGTTTTGAAAAGATCTGATTGATTAATTCACTTGGCATTCATAACAATTTCCCTAGTGAAATTCGCCCCCTCCCCCCATTTATATTGACATTTTAATGACAACATATCTAACAATGTTCACCAAATTTCTTTTTAAATATGTGGTTCTGGTTCAACAAGCCCATGTGGAATTACTAATGGGATGTTGTCTCAAGACTTTTGAGAATTCTTTCTAACACAATTTAGCTGAGGACAAAAATGACCATGTGCTGCATGCTGCTGCTTCTTTCCTTTCTGTTCCTTTATCCAGGTGTTACTTGAAGCGATGGTGTAGGGAACATATGTGGATGCCTATAAGAGTAAAAGGAGTTATTAAGCCTATGTCATTCAAGTTCCGGATTCCAGATTGGTTGGTGTGGCAGCTGTGACTTGACCAACTGTGAAGGTGTTTCTCCTGGAAAGCCTCGACACCACCAACTACTTAAGAGCCATCTGGATTACTTTTTAAAATTTATTTTTTATTGTTCTTCTTCTAATATCTCATCAATTCTAGAAAATGAATGATGAGTGAATGGATGAAGCTCACTATTTTCCTTGTAAATGTTGAAATCTACCCCTCTGAAATTTCTGTCTCCTAGTAAAACTTAAATAAGCTGTTGAATCGACCTTGAAATTATCTCAAATCTTTCTTCTCTATTCTCATTGCCACTTTCTTAGTTCAGTTTGCTATCACTTTTTAAAATTTTATGTTTAAATCAACATACAGTAAAATGAACATTTATAATCTATAACTCTACAAATTTTAACCTGTATGTAGATTTGTGTAACCACCACCATAATCAGAAAACAAAACATTTCCATCTGTGCCTGAATATTTAAAGCAGCTCTATTCATAATCTCCCAAAACTGAAAGCAACCAAAATGCCCTTTGATGGGTAAATGCATATACAAATTGTGGTACATCCATACAATGGAGTACTACTCTGTAATAAAAAGGATGCAACCACTGATAATACAAGCAACATTTTTTCTGAGGCTCACAACAATATGCTGAGTAAAAGAGGCTAATCTCAGAAAGTTGCATGTTGTACAATTTCACTTATATAATATTATCTGTCCTTGCTCGAACTTTCCAGTCCCTTCCCAATCGGTTCAAGTCCAGTGTTGCTCCAGTTCCTAATATAGGTAGCTTCAGGCCCTTTTGCTTACTGCAGAGATTCTGCAAAGTCTGGTATACGATTTAGAGAGTTCTGTATTATATATGCCTTGCCTAATTCTCCAGCCTAATCCCCTGCCTCACCAATGTTCTGATGACCAATGTTCTACTAGTCATCACCGTATTATTACAGTCCCTTGATGACTACATCATCATCCGTAGTTCCTCTATGTCCTTTCCTTCCTGTCTGAACCCCCCCCCCCGCCCATGATCTCCCCATCCATCTCATTGTCTTTCTTAGCACTTAAAAGTTCTGAGCTAAGCATTGGAGAAACAAGTCTTCTGAAAAAAAAAAATTCAGTGATTTCTTCCAGGGAAATAATGGGAGGCTTCAAGTGTCTCGGTTTGTGCCTGTGATGATAGAGGTGGTTAAAACGGGAGGCTGCCTGTGAATCCATTAAAGTGGTTTGGAAGGGGCAGGATTGGCAGGTGTGAAGCCTCTCTAAGGCAAAGTGAATTTCAGCTTTTTCATTTAAAGCTTCTAGAGATCACAGTTTAGGTCTCTGCCCACATTTGCAAATGGAATACACCGAGGAGACATAAACACTTACTGAAACCCTTGTAGGAGCACATTTTGCCTGCCAGCAACTCTTTGCCAAGCAAACATTTTGAAAACACTTGGACGATCCTGGCTGCCCCAGTGTTTTCATAAATATTTTCATCCGGCAGTCACAGAAACCTTGCGGAAGAGAGTGGTCAACAGGAAAACTTGAAATGGAAGAGGTTCAGTGAGCAGCTGCTGAGTTGTGAAAATATATGCAAAAGCATATGGCTGTCTTTAGGGCCTTAAGGCAACATTTTAAAGTTTTAAATTTTTTACCCTGCAAAGATCAAAACATATGATTCCATTTCAGAAGGTTTCCTTGTAAACAAACTCTTCCCTTTCTAAAAGAGTGCATAAATGTTTGGCATGACATAAATATTTATCTAAAACTGTGTTTAATTGAGAAATAAACCTTTTAGTATAATTTGACCTATTGGTCATGATGGATTTCTGATGATCTCCTTGGCATTTTTGCCATCTTATGTGTCTACCTTTATTTGGGAAGATGTAACATTTAATTTTCTACCATTTAAGCTGAATTGCAGAAGGATATCCAGGTGAAAAGCGTTCAGAATTTGATGCTGGTGCAGAATGCTGCAATTTGCTTACTTGAGTATAAACGCTGAGCTTTCAATACTTCTATATAGTCAGCTATGTTTTGCGTTTAATTCAGGTATTGAATTATATCTAAAAATATCTCCACTGTAAGGTCCCAGATCTGCAGGTCATCCTCCTTCTTATATACTGGAATGATGTTGGTTCAGCCTATAGGGATAAATCCTATGCAGTGTGTCCCTTTATATAGGCAAGAAATTCCCCACGGTAATCACTTCGTTCATGTTGAGAAAGGGCAGTTTTTCTGACATGTGCAAGAAATCTTCTCCAGGTAAAAGAGAAGGTAAATCATGATAGCTTTTCCCCTCCTGCTTTGTTTAATGCCCTAACCTGAAACGCTCTGTATGTATAAGGGTCCAACTTCCACTTTGAGTTCAGCACTTCCCTTAGAACACTAGTCCCTTGGGATATTTGCCCCCAAGACCAAGTAGATTTGGGCAATTTTGCAACTCTATCATACCTCAGTTCTTATAGATTCTCAATTTAATTAACATGTTAAAGTCCTAATTAGTAGTGCAAAAGATAGCTCCTTTTCACCTGGTTGACCCAGTATTTTTCAACTTTACTTGACACTGGAATCAATTTTTAACACGTGACATTTACTACAATTTTAAGGAAAACTTCTTGGGAAATGTGGTTTTAAAACTTTGGTGGAATTTTTAATAAGGTGAAACCATCATCTAAATGTCCTCTTCCAAAATGCTAACTTAGTGGCAGTTGCTAGTTCTCTAAAATTAAAAACAACTGAACAAACAAAGCAAACAGAAGAAAATTAGTAATCAAAATTACTCCTTTATATAATACACTCTAATATAATAACGCTAATCATACATAAGGCTCCTAAGCCACAGGAAACATAACTTTAAGGTAGGCTGGGATATGAAAGTTCTCCCAAACTAGTCCACCTTCTTTAGACACAGATGGGAAAACAGCGGACATGACGAAGTTAGACAGCGAGAAACAAAGGTAGAACAGGAATTGTCTCCATTCCCAATCCCTCATTCTTTTGATTCACAAGACAAAGGTCCTAGTTAGATATTTAGAAAACATAGTGATTCTTAGTCATTAAACTCCGTTCTTGTGACCTTCACAACACAATCTGTAACTCTGTATCTCAAAACTCCAAATAAGGATATATTAACATTTTTACTTTTCTATTTTACCATCATAGTACATTTCAAAAACATTTATTACCTACTTAGTACAAAAATATGTATTTTGTCCACCGTAGAGATGTCTTAAACTCCATGAAACTTAGCTATATATGGGGTTCTTAACACATTTCTAAGTAAAAACGATTATGCAATCCTTTGTAATTTCTGGTAGAAATTGGATTTTTGTACATTAAAATATATAGATTTAGAAATGATTTTAAAAAGGGGGAAGATAGCCTAAAACACATCAGTAACAAAGGTGACATTTTGTCAAAATAAAAGGAAAAAAGTGAAGAGAATGAAAATTTAAATCTATGTCTACAATCAAGAACATGGAAACTTTTTAAGCATTGTAGAGCACTGTCACAATTTAAGGCTTGAATGTATAGAGCCAAAAATCTCTCGGAGCTAAAAAGTTCTCCAAAAATCTTCTGGTCTAGGGACCATGTTGCCAAACTGTGTAGTCAGAAGCTAAAGATACTTTGAAAACCAGTGCTGCTCCAACTTTAAGGTGAATTTGGACTACCTGTGGATCTTGTTAAAATGTAGTTTCTGATTTAGAGGTCAGAGGTTTAGCCATTTTTAACAAGCTCCCAAGTGATGCCAAAGGTTTTGGACAACACTTTGAGTAGCAAGACCTAGAAAACAGCTGAAGGGAACAACTGGCCTCAATGAGAAGACTGAAAGAGCTTCATGACTGGCTCACGAATCTTTGGAGCTCTTCTTAAGGCAAAGTAACATCTGATGGTTTTCTCAGTCCTCGGTGTTTTGCAAGTCTCCCGACTCCAGGCACCAATGGTAAGTAGAATGTATGCTGTCCAGGAGAGGGGGATTCCTAGCTCTTTGCTGCGGACTGAGGGGCAGAAACAAACAAACAAACAAACAAACAAACAAAGCAAATCTCCTAGGACCAGAGCCCAGACCACAGCACTGAACTTCCTTTGGGCTAGAGTTGCTACTTTTGATGTTTTTTGGTCTTCTCTCCAACTAAGTAAGTTTTCTCATTAATGTAAAGATTTTATTTGTGTGTGTGCGAACATGGAATGGGTTAACTGCTTTTGAAATCTCCCAAGGTTTTGTATGTAAGGCCCAGTGAAGGTACGTCTCAGGAGGTTTTGAAATTTTGGGAACAGGGATGAAAAAAAGGGGTAAGGAGGAATTGGTATTTAAAAAGGTATTTTCTTAAATTGCAAAATGGACATAGTGAGATGAATGACTGAAGTCAGAACATAGGTGTTAGGTTGCATGTAAGTTTTCAATGGCAAATGATATGTTTGGTTAGACTTCATGCCAGGAAATCAGAGATGTTCTTGTGGTTTTGATACTGTGAATTGTGCAGAAACTCCTTAAACAATTTCTGCCTGTTTATTTTATTCTCTACCAGAAGTAGTATGCAAATGGATGGAGTTTTAATTTCCTTTAATGCTCTGGGATATTTGGATAAAAAGGCATCATCAAGTATTTTTATGATTATAAGCTCACACTCATTGCTCTGCGGTAGAATATAATTAGTAGAAAAGAACACTCTCAATAATTCACCTCCAAAATAGTTTTTTTTTCCCTTGGAAAATGCTTATTTTCAGTTTGGAATTGAAAATATCAAAATTTAAAAAGGCTCCCTAGCATTCAAATGAAGTAGAATGTAGTTGTTTGCCTTCCCTTTGGTAGGTAGTGTTTGTTATTAGAGACTAAAGGGAAGAGAAAACACTGTGGCATTATGTAAGGACTGACTCTAACGTAATACTTCCCAGAGCCAATTCTTTGCGAATTAACCTTGTGCTAAGAGGTAGGGAGGTGACAGGTGACGGTAGAAGTACTTTACAAACAAGACCCCTCTTCATGTATTTTTACAAATACTGTCTTATTTTTGGCAACCTTCAGTTTCTTGAATATGTGTTTTCCAAAACATGTTTACCAACTGAAAGCCAGAATTGTGTTTAAAAATATCAATTTAATATAACTCGGAGCAGCAGTGTTTTGTGCCCTTCCTTTTATGTTGTGTAGAAAAACAGACTTCTGTGGTGAAAGTGTGTTCAAATGAAAGCTTTAAATTGGTGGCTAGTAGCCCAGTTACGGAAAACTTGGCTGCTTGCTGCTCCTCGGTAATGTGTTCTACAGGCTGTTGTTTTTGCTGATCGCCTATTTACAGTGATTTACTCCAAATATGTGGGTGTCTTAAGTATATGGGTGTTGTCCAAAAAAAGAGAGTCAGTTTATTCTCAATGATGAAATGAAAAGCAACACACAATAGCTTCTGTTGATCCCCTACTAATTCTCAAATTGAAAAATGACCTGCCAGAGAGGTTTGGAGGCCAGCGGAGGAAATCAGCTGAGAGGGAGGGAAATGGCTACAAGGAAATGGTCATGTAAAAGCGCCCACTGTACATCCACTGTGGATGTGACACTGAGGTTAATGATGTGGACAGAGGGGAGGAAGGTAGATAAGACCTGAAGCTTTCAGAAATTTATAAATCTAGTTGGTGAGGCTGAACACCATCCGAACAAAAGGATGAGCTCCACTGCAAAGCAGAATAAAAAATGATACTGTACCAGCTTAATGTGTTATGAGACACTGGCATAAGACAAAGCAACACTGCTTTCTAGGATTAAAAAATTACTCAACTAGAGTGAAAAAGTCTGGGGTGATTCTAATTGAGACCTCTCACTAGTTCATGTAGATCCATTCATCAGCACATTTGAGGTTAATATTTTCAATCATTTTTGAGTTTACACAGAATGTCATAATTCAATATGAAATATTCAGTTTTATTAAACACACTTATAGTATGACAAGAATTGTACTAGCTCTTAGAGTTATATGGAAAAATATATGTTTATTAACATTCAGAAGCTCCAAATGTAGGGGGTGAGAGACAGATATGTGAAAATGTAACTGCAAAATAATATGATAATTATTATCATATAAGGCTAAATAAGCCCTGTCCAGTGTAGCTCAGTGGTTTGGGTATGGTCCCATAAAGTAAAAGGTCACCAGCTGGATTCCTGGTCAGGGAATGTGCCTGGATTGTGGTGGGGCTCTGGTTAGGGTGTGTGCGAGAAGCAACCAATTGATGTTTCTCTTACACGTTGATGTTTCTCTCCCTCTCTTTCTTCCTCCCTCCTCCTACTCTCTAAAAATAAATAAAATCTTAAAAGAAGATTCAACAAAATGATATAGGAAAATAGAGGACAGTTATCACGTGCACTTGAGTGATCCAGGACAGGATTCTCCAAGCAGGTTACATGAGGGTTTTTTGTTAAATGATTGCTGAGATCCAAGTACACTATGAATTGGGACTGCACGGATTTTATGAAGTCTCCATCAAGAAAGAATTCATATTAGCTCACCATCACATTCACTTAGTGATTCTATGCTAGCTTTTTAAAAAATATATTTTACCTATTTTTAGAGAGAAACATTGATGTGAGAGAGAAATATCAATCAGTTACTTCCCGTATGTGCCCTGACTGGGGACTGAACCCACAACCCAGGCATGTGCCCTGACTGGGAAGGCAACCTTTTGTTTTGTGGGACAATGCCTAGCCAACTGAGCCACGCTGATCACGGCTCTATGCTAGCTTTGTGTCATCACTTCTGTTTTCTTTTAAATGATCACAATTTCTTCATTTAGTTACTGATCCAGAATTTTGTCATGGCTTCAGTTTAACAACATATGTCACTAATATGAAAACTTACCACTTTTCCAGTTCTAGCCATTTCAAACATGTCATGTATCTTCCTAGGTTCAAAGCAGTAAACTGGCAATTGTAAGTATTTTCACTAGAAAGGGATTTAATATGGGGACTTACCATAGATGTTTAAAAAATAGAGGAATGATAGCAGCCTGCCACTGGACTCACCATAGCTGAGATTCAAAGACGCGGAAGATGCCGTTGGTGCTATACCTGCTGTGTCACATCTGCCTCATATACCCATGAGTTAATGACTTGTCAATGGAGCCCTGAGTCAGGCCATGAAAAGACATGTCTTTATGAATATTTTGCAAGCAATGACAGCAGCCACAGCAGGAATGTGGCCTCTCAGCCATTTAATCCTTATAGCGGGTCTCACTGGTGGAAACTAATTACCATTCAGAGACCTAACTTGAAAAGTGTATGAGAATGTAATTTCAGTTTTCTGCACTGTGATATACAAAGGTATATAGAAGGGAATGAGAAAAAATGACAACTAGCAAGCAACTGTATTAATCTCACTTTGATTTCTTAAATGTTATTAACACTTTTCTAGAATTCTTTCAGCCTTGACAATAAACTATTTAACTATATTTAACATAAATATGTTTTATGAGCAACTAGCTTCTCTCTTACTCATTAAATATATATTTACTGAAAACTAACTCCGTGCCACGCTAGATCCCAGCTGTTGAGGATACAGCTGTGTATTGAATTGACTATGGTATTTCTCCTCAAGGAATTTACACTCTATCAGGGAAGATAAACTGTAGGAAATAATAATCCCAATATGTATACTTATAATTTTATAGGGAAAAGTAGGAGGTAAGATAAAATATCAAAACATGAGAGTGTAATCTTGATTTGGATGGTCAGAAGATTTCGTTTTTCTGAAAAAGTAACATGAACGGAAACCTTTGAAGACAGCCAGGGAGTGAGTTGAGAGGAAGGTTTCAGCGTAAGTATACAAGTGCAGAGACTGGAAATGAGAAAGA
Organism: Micronycteris hirsuta; assembly: GCA_004026765.1. NCBI lineage: Eukaryota > Metazoa > Chordata > Mammalia > Chiroptera > Phyllostomidae > Micronycteris > Micronycteris hirsuta. The sequence continues at coordinate 42,770 of PVJI01008432.1, forward strand.
TCATGGAACCTTCATGGGATTGTAAAAAGAGCTCTGGCTAAAGGAGGATGAAAAGGTTTCTTTGGATATGATGAGCTCTGTTCAACTGTAATAAAATATATACAACATGATTTTTACCATCTTAATAATTTTTATATTTAGGACTTCCAGCCAAGATGGAGGCATAGGTAGACACACTCTGCATCCTTGCACAACCAATAGGTAGACACACTCTGCATCCTTGCACAACCATAGGTAGACACACTCTGCATCCTTGCACAACAAATTTAAAAACAAAAAACAATCAGAACTGACAGAAAATCAAACTGTATGGAAGTCCAACAACCAAGGAGTTAAAGAAGAAGCATTCATCCAGACTGGTAGGAGGGGTAGAAATAGGGAGCCAGGTGGAAAGTTAGCAGCAAAGGGATGGCTAGAGGATTGGGGGAGGTGAAGTGGCAGCTGGCAGGGCAGGTGTTCCCACATTTTAGTGCAGATAACCTGGGAGGAACAACTGGGGAGCAAGACAGATCACACAACCCAGGGTTCCAGCATGAGGAAATAAAGCTTCAAAATCTCTGACTGTAAAAACTGTGGGGGTTGAGGCAGCAAGAGAAACTCGCAGCCTCACAGAAGAGTTCGTTGGAGAGACCCATAGGGTCCTAGAATGTACACAAAACCACACACCTGTGAATCAGCACCAGAACAGTCCAATTTGCTTGTGGATAGTGGCGGGAGTGACTGAAAGCTGGCACAGAGCACAGCAAGTGGCATTGTTCCCTCTCAGACACCTCCCCCACATACAGTGCTACAAAGCAACCACATGGATTACCCCACCCTGGTGAACACCTAAGGCTCCACCCCTTATTATGTAACAGGCAAACCGAGACCAAAAAAAAAAAAAAAAATGGCCCAAATGAAAGAACAGATCAAAGCTCCAGAAAAAATACAACTAAGCAATGAAGAAATAACCAACCTATCAGATGCACAGTTCAAAACATAGGTAATCAGGATGCTCACAGAATTGGTTGAGTATGGTTGCAAAATAGAGGGAAAAAAATGAAGGCTATGAAAAGTGAAATAAAGGAAAATATACAGGGAACCAACAGTGACAGGAAGACAGGAAGGAAACCAGGACTCAAATCAATAGTTTAGACCAGAAGGAAGAAATAAACAGTAAACCAGAACAGAATGAGGAAAGAAGAATTAAAAAATATGAGGAGAGGCTTAGGAACCTCTGGAACAACCTTAAACATTCCAACATCCGAATCACAGGGGTGTCAGAAGGAGAAGAGAAGACCAAGAAGTTGAAAATCTATTTGAACAAATAATGAAGGAAACCTTCCCCAATCTGACAAAGGACATAGAGTTCCAGGAAATCCAGGAAGCTCAGAGAGTCCCAAAGAAGTTGGACCCAAGGAAGCACATACCAAGAGACATCACAATTAAGTTACCCAAGATTAAAGATAAGGAGAGAATCTTAAAAGCAGCAAGAGAAAAGGAGAGAGTTACCTGCAAAAGAGTTCCCATTAGAGTCCCGGCTGGTGTAGCTTGGTGGATAGAGCGCGAGCTGTGAACCAAAGGGTCGCTGGTTCAATTCCCAGTCAGGGCACATGCCTGGGTTGCAGGCCAGGTCCCCAGGAGGGCCATGTGAGATGCAACCACACATTGATGTTTCTCCCCATCTCTTTCTCCCTCCATTCCCTTCTGTCTAAAAATAAATACATAAAAATTTTTTAAAAAGAGTTCCCATTAGACTATCAGCTGATTTCTCAAAAGAAACCTTATAGGCAAAAAGAGGTTGGAAAGAAGTATTCCAAGTCATGAAAGGCAAGGACCCACATCCAAGAATACTCTATCCAGCAAAGCTATCATTTAGAATGGAAAGGCAGATAAAGTGTTTCCCAGATAAGGTTAAGTTAAAGGAGTTCATCATCACAAAGCCCCTATTATATGAAATGTTAAAGGGACTTATCTAAGAAAAAGAAGATAAAAAATATGAACAGTAAAATGACAACAAACTCACAACTATTAACAACTGAACCTAAAATAAACAAAAAGAAAAATAAACAAAACCAAACACAAACTAAGCAACTAAGCAAACAACTAAAACAGGAACAGAATCACAGAAATGGATATCACATGGAAGGTTATCAGCAGTGGAGTTGGAGGGTGAGAGAGGAGGAAAAGGTACAGGGAATAAGCAGCATAAATAGTAGGTAGAAAATAGACAGGGGTAGGTTCAGAATAGTATAGGAAATGGAGAAGCCAAAGAACTTTTATGTATGACCCATAGACATGAACTAAAGGAGGGGAATGTAGGTGGGAGGCAGTGAGGTACAAGGAGGAGGGAAATAAAGGGAGGAAATGGGACAACTGTAATAGCATAGTCAATAAAATATATTAAAATATACTTTTATGTTTAAAAAAGTTTTTCAAATGTGGAAAATACATATAGAATTTACTACCATAATCGCTTTTAATTCAGTAGCATTAAATCCATGTACCTTGTTCTGCAACAAATCTCCAAAATTTTTTCATCTTCCATCTTCCCCAACTGAAACACTATACCCATTGAAAACAACTTCCAATTTCCCTCTCTCCACTAGCCCTGGCAACCACCATTTTACTTTCTGTCTCTATGAGTTTGACTAGTCTGCATAAATCATTTAATCGGAATCGTGTTCTTTTGTGACAGGCTATTTCACTTAGCATAATGACCTTAAGGTTCATCCAAGTTGTAAGATGTGTCAAAATTTCCTTTCTTTTAAGGCTAAATAATATTTTATTATATGCATATACCATATTTTGCTTATCTATTCATCAGTGGGTGGGCATGGATTTCTTCTTTCTCTTAGATGTTGTGAATATGCTGCTATGGACATGGGTATAGAAAAAGCTCTTTGATAACCTGCTTTTAATTATTTTGTGTATATATTCAAAAGTACAATTGCTGGATTACATAGTAATTCAATGTTTAATTGTTTTAAGAACTGTCATAGTCTTTTCCAGTATGGAAAATGGCTACACCTAGGAGTGACATCAGAGGAATGGTGCCATGAGAGACTCCGTTGGTCTCACCCCTTGAAATTTCAACAAGTTGAACAACTATAACTCAATAAAGGATTTCCTGCTCAACATACAGGCATGCCTGAGAGATCTGTGCATTGAAGTATCTAAATGTGGATAAGCAGGAGCAAACAGGGGAGGCAAGAAGGGAGGAGAGCTCAGACTGGCCATGGATATAACCCTGCAGCTGGGAGCTCATAGCAGCCTCAGCTCAGAGAAGGAAGAAAGCCAGCTGTGGTTGGTGCTTCTTCAGCCTGGAGCAGCAGAGAAACTCAGTGGACACTCCTGCAGGAGTGAGCAGTGTGATCTGCAGCTAAGCTGAAAGACCGAGGCAAGGACACAACACGGGGGTTCTGCTGTGACTGTTGGGTGGTTGATATTCCATACAAAGGAAGAAAGACATAGAGCCCTGCTGCACCTCATAGACTCCCAAAACTCACCCCCCATCATCCCTGGTGTCAGGTTGCAGAGCACATTATCTGCAAACCCAAAAACTATTACTACAGAATCACCATTTCCTCTGAGTAAAGGGAGCTCTCTGTGACCGATCCATGGTTGGGGTACTGAGATGGTGCACCCTGCCAAGATTTGAGATCATCATTACTGAGAAGGCAAAACGAGGAAGGTGGCTGGATTTCCTCAGAAAACCCACCCCAAGCATCATGTCTATGATGAGGGCAGCCATGGAGGTCAGCTTTGGAATTTCACAGAGCTAAAAACTAGTGATTCAGTGGCACCTACTGGAAAATAATAGAAAACCTCTTTGGGCACTAATACAAAGATGCCTAGACAAGGAAGGAACCTATCAAATACCATGAATAACTAAGGTAGTGAGGTAACTCAGAAAGAAAATGTAAAAATCCCAGAAAGCAAACTTGAACACATGGAAATATATAATATAAATGACAGAATTCAAGACTGCAGTTCTGAAAATAGTGAGACATGAAAAATACAGACAGGCAATTTATGCACTCAGAAAACAAATTAATGAACAAAATAAGTACTCTACCAAAGAGACTGAAACTTTTAAAAAGAACCAAGGCCCTGGCTGGCATAGCTCAGTGGATTGAGCACGGGCTGTGAACCAAAGGGTTGCAGGTTTGATTCCCAGTCAGGGCACATGCCTGGGTTGCAGGCCAGGTCCCCAGTGGGGGCCACATGAGAGGCAACCACACATTGATGTTTCTCTCTCTCTCTCTTTCTTCCTCCCTTCCCCTCTCTGAAGATAAAATAAATTAAATATTTAAAAAAAAGAACCAAACAGAAATCATGGAGATGAAGAATTCAGTAAAAGAGATCTAGTAATGAAATAGTGAGCACAGGAAATAGAGCTTACTAAATGGAGGAAAGAATTAGTGATATCAAAGATAGAAACCTAGAAATGATGCAGAGTAAAGAAGATAGATATCTATGCATAAACAAACAAACAAACAAGCTCTGTGACAACTATTTGGCTCCATGAGAAAAAGCAATATAATAATAATATGCATACCAGAAGAAGAAAGGTGGACGGGAATGGAGAGTTTATTCTCAAACCTATGGAAAAAACTAGATCCTTGACTCCAAGAAACAAATAGAATACCTAGTTACTTCAATCCAAAAAGGCCTTCTCCAAGACACATTGTATTAAAAATGTCAAAAATTAATGACAAAGAAATTCTCAAAGAAACCAGGAAAACAAGAGAGTGACCTTCAAAGGAAAGCTCATCAGGTTATCACTGAACTTTTCTGCAGAAACTCTACAAGCTGGTAGAGAGTGGAACCAAATATTCAAACTACTGAAAGAAATTACCAGCCAAGAATAATATATCCACCAAAGTTATCCTTCAGATATGATGGAGAAATACAGACTTTTATAGACATACAGAAGCTGAGGGAATTTATCACACGAAGACCTCCACTTCAGGAAATACTCAAGGAGGTTATTCTACCTGAAACAAAGAGCAAAAGGCTACAACACTATGAGTAAGATCACCAACAAACTTACAGCATAAACGGGGATAATTTGTGACAACAAAAACATAAATGGGGAGGGGGTAAAGGTCTGAATGCACAAAGAAGGATGGAGATCAGATACATTCAAATAAAAAAAACTGTATATATGAAATTTTCTTTTTCATAAGCTTAACGGTAGCTACACACAAATCCCCAAAACTGTGACACATAGCTTAAAAAGAATATAGAGGAAAAATGTATGTAATCCCACCAAACAAAAACAACAGATGGAAAAACAAAGGATAAGAACTAATGGTGGCACAGAGCTACCAGAAAACAAAGGATAAAATGACTATAGAAAATCCTCATACATCAATAATTACTCCAACTGTAAATGGACTTATTCACCAATAAGGAGACACAGAGTAGTAGTTAGGATAAAAAAACAAAACCCAACCATATGCTGCCTTTAGGAGACACTTTTACACTGAAAAGACAAAGGTAGATTCAAAGTGAAAGGGTGGAAAATGATTGTCCAAGCAAATAGCATCCACAGAAAAGCAGGTGTAGCCATACTTATATCTGACAAAATAAATTTTAAGATAACAAATGTAAAAAGAGACAAAGATGGACATTTTATAATGATAAAGGGGACACTGCATCAAGACGACGTAATGCTTCTTGGTATATGCACCCGATCAGGGAATACTAAAATATCTAAAGCAACTATTCAGAATTAAAGGGAAAAACTGACAAAACACAATCATAGTTGGGGACCCTAATACTCCATTGACAGCTCTATATTGATCATCCAAACAGAATAGCATTGGTCTCAAATGACACATTAGACTAAATAGATGTAATTGACATTTACAGAGCCTTTCATCTCAGAACATCAGATTATACATTCTTCTCCAGTGCATATGGAACATTCTCAAGGATAGACCATATGTTGTGTCATGAAGCTAGCCTCAATAAATTCAAGAAGTTTGAAATTATGCCAAGCATATTCTCTGAACACAGTGTCTTGGAATTAGAAATCAACTGCAAAAAGGAAGTAAAGAAACCCATAAATATGTGCAGATTAAACAAAATATGACTATAAGTGACTGAGTCAAAGAAGAAATAAAATGTGAGATCAAAAGATACACAGAGACAAATGAGAATGACAATACAACATATCAAAACTTCTGGGATGCAGTGAAAGCAGTTATAAGAGGGAAGTTTATATCATTACAGTCCTATCTCAAGAAATAAGAGAAATCCCAAGTAAACAATTTAACATTATATCTTAAAAGCTAGAAAAAGAAGAACAAAAGCAACCCACAGTCAGCAGAAGAAAGGAAATAATGAAAATTAGAGGAGAATTGAATGAAATAGTGAACAAAAAGACTATAGAAAAAATCAATACAACAAAGAGTTTCTTTTTTAAAAAGATTAATAAAATTGACAAAGTGCTGGCTAGACTCACTAAGGAAAAAAGAGAGAAGACCCATATAAATAAAATCAGAAATGAAAGAGAAGTTACCACAGACATCAAAGATATACCAAGGATCATAGTAGAATATTATGAAAGACTATATGCCACCAAATTCAATAACCTGGAAAAAATGGATAAATTCCTGGAAATATATAACATTCATAGACTGAATCATGAAGAATTGGAAAATCTAAATAGACTGAGCAGCAGTGAGAAAATCAAAACAACTATCAAAAACCTCCCTCCACCAAAAGTCCAAGACCAGATTGTTTCACTAGTGAATTCTACTAAACATTCAAAGAAGTTTTGAACGTATTCTTCTCAAACTCATCCAAAATAATTGAATAAGAGGCAATACTTCCTAACATATTTTATGAGGCCAACATAACTCTGATACCAAAACCTGGCAAGGATAGCATACAAAAAGAAAACTACAGACCAGTATCTCTGATAAATAGAGATGCAAAAATCCTAAACAAAATACTAGCAAATTGAATATAATGATACATGATCAAGTAGGGTTCATTAAAGGGGCACAAAGATGATTCAACATATACAAATAGATCACTGTGATACACCACATTATAAAAAGAAAGGATAAAAATGATGTCTTATCAATAGATGCAGAAAGCATTTGATAAGATACAACATTCATTATGATTAAAGCACTCAATAAAATAGGTATAGAAGGAAAGTACATCAACATAATAAAGGCCATATATAACAAATCTTCAGCCAATATTGTACTCAATGGTGAAAAACTGAAAGATTTTCCTCTAAAATCAGGAACAAGACAAGGATGCCCACTATCACCACTCTTCTTCAACATAGTTCTAGAAGTCCTGGCCAGAGCAATGAGGCAGGAGAAAAGTAAAAAAAAAAGAAAAAAAATGCATGCAAATTGGGAAGGAAGAAACGAAAGTGTCACTTTTTGCAGATGACATGATTCTGTATACAGAAAACCCTAAAGACTCAACCAAAAAACTATTAGAAACAATAAACAAATACAGTCAAGTTGCAGGATACAAAATGAATGTACAAAAATACATTGCTTTCCTATATAATAACAATACTTCAGAAAAAGAAATAAAAAAATCCAATTCCTTTGCAATTGCAGCCAAAAGAATAAAGTACTTGGGAATAAACCTGACGAAGAATGTGAAGACTGATATAGCGAAAACTACAAAGTATTATTATTTTTTTGCCTTTAATTAATTTATTGTTGTTCAATTACAGTTGTCTGCATTTCCCCCAACTCCCTCCGACCCCATCAAACCCACCTCCCACCTTTGCTTCCACCCTCCCCCTTGGTTTTGTCCATGTGTCCTTCATAGTAGTTCCTGAAAACCCTTCCCCCCATTATCCCCTCCCACCTCCCCTCTGGTTACTGTCAAATTGTTCTTAATTTCAATGTCTCTGCTTATATTTTGCAAAGCATTATTAAAAAAGATTGAAAAAGACACAGCAAAATGGAAAGATATTCTTTGTTCATGGAGTGGAAAAATTAACATAGTTAAAAAGACCATATTACCCAAAGCCATATACAGATTTAGTTCAATCCCCATCAAAATCCCAATGTCATTTTTAAAGAAATAGAACAAAAAATCATCAGATTTGTATGGAGTGACAAAAACCCTGAATATCCAAAGCAATCCTGAGGGGAAAACAATGAAGCCAGAGGTATCATACTACCTGACCTCAAATTATACTACAGAGCAACAGTAATCAAAACAGCATGGTATTGGTAGAGAAACAAAAATCAGTGGAAGAGAGTTAACAGCCCAGAAATAAAAGCACGTGTATATGGACAGATAATGTTCAACAAAAGAGCCAAAAACACACAATGAAGAAAAGATAGCCTCTTCCATAAATGGTGCTGGGAACACTGGAGAACCACATGTCAAAAATGAAACTAGATTACAATTTGTCCATATGTATACAAATTGATTCAAAATGAATCAAAGACCTAAATATAACAATATATTACATACAAAAAACATAGATACTAAACTTATGGACCTTGGTTGTAGAGAACATTTTATGAATTTGCTCCTAAAGGCAAGGGAGGTAAAGGCAAAAATATATGGATGAGACTATATCAAACTAAAAAGATTCTGCATAGTAAAAGAAACCAACAAAGCAAAAAGACAACTGATGGAATAGGAGAAGATATTTGCAAATAACAGCTTTAACAAAGGATTAATATCCAAAATATATAAAGAACATGTAAAACTCAACATAAAACAAACAATCCAATTAAAAAATGGGCAAAGAACCTGAACAGACACTTGTACTAAGAAGACATACAAATGGCCAACAGATATTTGAAAAGATGTTTAACTTTATTTGTCATTAGGGAAATGAAAATAAAAAAATACAATGAGATACCACCTCACACCTGTTAGAATGGCTATCAACAATTAATAACAAGGGTTGGTGATATTGTAGAGAAACAGTAACCCTCATTTGCAGCTGAGGGGAATGTAGACTGGTACAGTTACTATGGAAAACAGTCTAGCAGTTCCTCAAAAAATTTAGAATATAGTTACCATACGACTCGGCCATCCCTCTCCTGGGTATCTACCCTAAATACTTGAAAACATGTATTTGCAAAGATATAAGCAGCATTTTTCATGGTGGCCAAGATATGGGGACAACCAAAGTATCCTTTGGTAGAGGATTGGATAAATAAGATGTGGTACATAAATACAATGAAATACTACTCAACCATAAGAAAACACAAAATATTTCCATTTGTGACAACATGGATGGACCTTGAGAATAATATTCTTAAGTGATTAAGTCAGTCAGAAAAAGCTATGAACCATATGATTTCAGTCATATGTGAGATATAAAACTGAAAATCATGGACACAGACAGCAGAGTGGTGGTTATCAGAGGGAAGGGAGTGTAGGGTGGGGGGAGGTGGAGTGGCCTGATATATGGTGACAGAAAATGATTTGACCTTGGGTGGTGGGAACACAGTGTAATATATAGATCATGTACCATAAAAATGTACCCTTGAAGCCTATATGACCCTATTAACCAATGTCACCCCAATAAAACCAATAAAAATTTAAAAAGAATTAAGTAAGAATATTTTGTGATTAATTTTATTCATATAATATATCCCTATTATGTCTTTAGACATTTGAGTAAAAGCATCCCATGTAAATCTTTAAAAAATGACTGCACCATTTTACATGCCCACCCACAGTATACAAAAGTTCCAATTTCTCGACCTCTTTTGAGTATATACACAGAAGTGGAATAGCTGGAACATATGGTAATTCTGTTTTTAAATTTTTGAGGAAATGTCATACTGTTTTCCATAATGTCTGCACAATATTGTATCCCCACCTGCAGTGCATAAGTTTTCCAATGTCTACATCCTTGCCAACACATGCTTTCTGATTTTTTTGATAATAGCCATCTTAATGAATGTGAGGTAGTTTTTGTTGTGGTGTAATTTGCTTCGTTATGTTGAGCTTCTTTGCATGTGTTTATTGGTCAGCTGTATGTCTTCTGGTCTATTCAAGTCATTGTCCATTTTTCCATTGTTTTCTTTTTCAGTTGTAGAAGTTCTTTATATATTCTGGTAATTAATTCCTTATCGGATACATAATTTGCAACCATTTTCTCCCATTGCTTGGGTTGCCTTTTCACTCTGTTGATAATGTCCTTTGAAACACAAAAGGTTTGAATTTTGATGTAGTCTAATTTATCCATTCTTTTCATTCCCCATGCTTTTGGTGTCATATCCAAAAATCACTGCTAAATCCACTGTCATGAACACTTTCTCCTGTGTTTTCATCTAACAGTTTTATAGTTTTAGCTCTTACGTTTAAGTGTTTGATCCATTTCAAGTTAATTTTCATATATGGTGTCAGGCCCAACATAATTCTTTTGCATGTGGATATCGAGTTTTCTGCAAAATACATGTTTAAAAGACCAACCTTTCTCCATGATTAAGTTTTAAATTTTATTTTACAATAAATGAGAAGGTTCCAGAAATAGCCTTCTCTTTCTGTTATTTTATTTATTAATATTTGGTTTCTATGAGTAAGCATTTATATAAGAAATCAGATAGAAAAGGGAGGAAGAATAGCTGATGGAATGATGCATAAGACAGAATGGATGTTTTTGAAGAAGTTAATATTTACAAATAATCAGTGGCAGGGATACAATAGTGTTTAGGCAGGAGATTGGCTCAAGTAATTTAAAATACAAGGCAAAACTTAATTTTACTGATATTATTCTTTGTAAGCAGATAATGAAAATGTACAATATAAATATTTTGAATACTGTTTAAACAAAGTTTGTGGTGTTGAGATATATATATATTCAGTATATGTATTGCATCTATATATATGAATATATATATATATATATATATATATATATTCAATCTCAGTTCATAGTTTGAGCTGTCCAACACTTGTCTTAGAGGTGATGGTCATCAGGCTATTCATTATTTTTATTCTTAGAGCAATCTCATGCCATTAAGCTACTAACTCCTCTATGATTTCATGTCTCTTTTCCCAACCAAAAATGCTTAGATGCTGAGGTAACAATACTTCCAACATTCAACTTACAATGTGACATTTGTATATCTGGATTCTACTCAATAGGCATTCCTGAAGTTTCTTCTCTATGGCTTCTATTAGGAGCTTTCCTTACTAGTCTTCATCTCTGATGCATTTACTGTTACTCATTCCATCCTGAACAACTTTCCACACTCCCTCCCCATACTGACATCCTGATATTGTTTTCTCCTGGTTCAATGAATTTCAATTTGAAGTGGTTTACTTAATACCTATCTTAGGTGCATGAGATATAAATATAGAATAAAATACCCCACCCAGGCTGGGTGGTTCATTTGGTTGGAGTGTCATCCAATACCCCCAAAAGGTCGTGGGTATGATCCCCAGTCAGGGCACATATCTAATTTGCAGGTTCAATGCCCAGTTAGGCCGCATACAGGAGGCAACTGATTGATGTTTCTCTTGCACATCAGTGTTTCTCTCTCTCTCCCCCTCCCTCCCTCTGTCCCTTTCTCTCTCTCTTTCCCCCTTCTTCTCTCTTTAAGATCAATGTGAGGATTTAAAAAATAAAATAAAACACACCTTATCAATGATTTTATACTCTTCAAATTCTTCCTATGCTCCCTCCTTTTCTGATTATTCTTTCTCCTGATATTTCAGTACAGTCCTTAGCTATCTGTACTTTTCTTTGTCCCCTTTCCCCATATTAAAATTATATACACTTCTCCTTTCCCCAAATGGCTAAGGACTGGGACCTGTATGCCTCAGAAGTTCTAGTATAAAGTCTTGCACAGAGTGGATACTAATATACATGACTTGAATTGTGGAAAGTCTGTAAAGAACAGAATAAAACTGATGACAGAATAAAAAGGTCAAAAAAAACCCCAAAACTTCTGCTACTCGCTGTGTACTAGAACAGGAAGAAAATGAACCTTAACAGCAGGCTTAAGAAATGAAAATAGATAGACTAGGGTGACATTAAGTAAGACATTAAATAATATCCCTACAGATAAGGGATCTTTTAGAGAATTACTTCTGAAGCCAGGAAAGAAGCAAGCTGGAAAGACCAATTTTTGAGAATCAAGAAAGAGTTAAGATATGAAAGCACTGAGTTTTGAAAAGGCAAAGTACTCTTGGTTCATATGTCTTCGAAACTGAGTTCTATAAGGTTTTGCGTACAATCTAAGTAATTGCTGAGCTGCAATATCCACATACAATTTTTTTTAGAGAAAGGTGAAATGAAACATGATGTAAGTGGATAAAAGAAATGTTTGGGTATTTAGAAGTCACTGACTTATTACTGAGCATTAATTATAAGCAAGGTTCTTATGGGAATCTGGATGGAAGGGGGAGGAAGAAAGATGACGGAATGATGCATGAGATAGAATGGATGTTTTTGATGAAGGAAATGTTTACAAATAATCACGGGCAGGGATATAATAGCCTTTAGGCAGGAAACTGGATTAAGAAATTTAAAATAAAAAACAAAACTTAGTTTTACTGGTGTTCTGCTTTATAAATATACAATGAAAATGTTTAATATAAAAAGTGAACTATTAAAAAAATTATTGTTGTTCAAGTACAGTTGTCTCCATTTTCCTGCCACCACTTTCCCCTGCCCGCTCCACCTCCTGCCCTTAATCCTACCCCTCTTTGGCTTTGTCCATGGGTTCTTCATACATGTTCCTTGATGACCCTATTAATAAGAACAGGTAGCCTGCCATAAGAACTCTATCTAGTGAGGGCAAGCCATAGTGGATGCTAACTACCAGGCTCAATAGGATCCTCTCACTTAGGGAGTTTTGTTTGTGATACACAAATATACACACTAGAGACACACAAAGAAACAAAAGCAGTAATAACAGAAGTAGAGGACCTAGAAAAAGAAACAAATAATGACTTAAACAGAAATAAGAGAAAAATACCATATGATCTCACCTATAAGTGGAATCTAATCAACAAAACAAGCAAGCAAAACAGAACCACAGATATGGAAATAAAGAACAAACGGACAGTGACCAGAGGGGAGGGGGCAGGGGGACGATGGGGAAAAGAAGGGGAACGGTCATCAAGGAACATGGATAAAGGACCCATGGACATGGTTAACAGGACGAGGTTTGAGGGTGGGGTGGGTGAGAGTAATGGGTGGGGGAAATGGGGATAACTGTACTTGAACAACAATGAAAAAAAGAAATAAGACAAGAGAGGGAAGGCAAAAAAGGGTAGAATCATCAGAAAAAATGGGTGCCTACTTCTGGAGGGATGATGTGATAGCTGATTCCTCACAGCTGCTTTCATGCTTTCCTGTTCTGAGTCATTAAGGACTATTGTCTTACTTATTCAGGAGCCCAGAATGGGAACCTGTTGACTAGGGTTTTCTGTGGCTCCTCACTTCACTGGACATATATTGTAATAAAATTTTATTAGCTATGTAAACTTAAGCAATTCTCACGGCTAAAAGATTCTAACACAAGATCCTGGCGACCACTTTATGCATATCTTATTGTGCCAGTAAATATATTTGTAGAATATCGGTTTTCATAGTTACATAATAATTCTTCTCATGGGTATACCATAATTTACTGAAATCATCATCCCCTTTTCTTGGATATTTAGGTTGTTTCTGATTGGCGATACTAAGTAATGCTGCAGTGAACATCTTGTGGCTATTGTTATTTCCTTAGGATAAATTCCTGGAAACTTTCTATGTCAACAGATATTACCATTTTAAAGACAATTTTCTCCCTACAAAGTTATGTTAATTTATACACTTGCTAGAAGTATATAAAATTGCCATTACCTTTCATTTACATGCCCATCAATACTGAGTAATAGCATTGCATTAAAAAATGAACCATATGGAAGGTAAATAAATGATCTCATTGCTTCAATTGCAATTTATTCAGTAACTAGTAAACTTAAAACTATTTTACATTATTGACCATCTGCATTTTGTTCTTTTTAAAATCACTTATTTATATATCCTCATAATATTTTTACATATATTATAATTTCCCCCATTTTTGTTTGTGAGAACATTTATTTATTAAATGAGTAATGCTTTGTTTGTCCTAATGTTTAATTTTTCTATTTTATAATTCACCTTTTGCTTTTAATAATGTTTATGGCATACAGGCTTTTCACATTTTGAGGTTCTTTCTGGGTTATATGATTCTATTAAGTGACATAAATCTTCAGGGGAGAAATGTCTTCATTTTTTTTCATTTGGTAACAAGTGCCATTTAGACATAAAAAACTGATAGCTTTAGACATTTTCACATAATAATATTATCCATGTTTCAAAGTTTTATTGCTTAATTGATATACAATTAAAAGTAGCTAAATACAACAACTAAGCATTTTTCAAATTTTATGTCATGATTCTCTCTGAATCACAAATACATGTTGTTAAATTCTCAAGAAGCATACCATGGGATATGTTTAAGGTATCAATGCTATATTCCCTCATAATGCGTGTGATTTTTATGCATAAAAGTATACATTCAGATGTCAAGTTACTTAGAGTATATAAGTGACGGGAAGTAAAAAAAAATTAGTAAGCTTAATCACATGGCATCAGGCTATCAAGGAAATCTGCATATGCCCTTGATGTTTCAGAAAACCCTTTTACAGTAGATCTGATAAAAGTTATTTAGTTGATTTTCCTTTCACCCATTATTTCCTCTGGGAATAGCTTAGATGATGCAAGAGCATTACTGCAGACAGGATGGCTCTGCTTCCTGTAATGTTGAATTCATCACAGGGTTTTTTTTAAACAGCTTCAAAAATTCTCAAGTAAATCTTTGTTGTGGGAGCTTCAGAGGAAGCATTAATCATGATCACGTTTTGGAGAATTATTTCAAGTGCAATTTGTACACACCCTCCTTATAATTCTACATCACTGTGGTCCATTTTTGTGTGTAAACCCTGGTAAATAAGAATACACCAGTGTACCTATTGCATTTTCCATGCTACAAAGTTAGTTGAAAAAAATCTGTTAGAGAGGAAAGAAAATAGTGGAAATACACAAACACATATGATCATGGCTACTCTATCTTCCATTTCACACATTAGTTGCAAGTACCACCTTTCGACTACTTAAAAAAATGCACAGAAAATTATATAGTACTTTTCCACGCCATCATTTTACTATTTGATTATAAGCTATGGTGTTCTATTTTCTCCTTATTTGAAAATGCTAGCCCTGTGTTTCCAACTGAACCACAGATTCTTGTTTCATTATATAATCCATAAAAACTAGCATTTTTGCAAAACTGGATGTATCAGGTGCCATACAGTTCCCTTACTGGAACAACCCAATTACCCAAGTGTAGCTAATGACAGATATTAGACACTTTTTAGTGTTGAAGTTCCCCTGTTTTATATAAACCTGCAAATAGACTTTAAAAGCATCTAAACAGCCAGTAGTTTGGAAGCCCTGTTAAATGTATTCCCTATATTAAAGAATGCACATTGTTTCTTTTTTGGGGGGAGGGGGGATTTTATTTTATTTATTTATATTATTTTATTTTTTAACATTTTTTATTGTTGTTCAAGTACAGTTTTCTGCCTTCCCCCCCATCCCTCCCCTGTTTCCACCGCCCTTGTTATTGTCCACATGTCTTTTAAAATTGTTCCTGCAAATCTTTCACCCTTTTCTCCTGTAATTCCCTCCCCTCTCCCCTCTGGTCACTGTCAGCCTGTTCTCAATTTCAGTGTCTTTGGTTATATTTTGCTTGCTCATTTGTTTTGTTGATTAGGCTCCTGTTAAAGGTGAGATCATATGGTATTTGTCTTTCACCACCTGGCTTATTTCGCTTAGCATAATGCTCTCCAGTTCCATCCATACTGTTCCAAAGGGTAGGAGCTCCTTCTTTCTTTCTGCTGCATAGAATTCCATTGTGTAAATGTACCATAGTTTTTTGATCCATTCATTTATGGATGGGCACTTAGGTTGTTTCCAGCACTTGGCTATTGTAAATTGTGCTTCTATGAACATTGGAGTACATAGGTTCTTTTGGATTGGTGTTTCAGGGTTCTTAGAATATAATCCTAGCAGTGGAATTGCTGGGTCAACAGGCAGTTCCATGTTTACATTTCAGAGGAAATTTCATACTGTTTTCCATAGTGGTTTCACCAGTCTGCAATCCCACCAACAGTGCACTAGGGTTCCCTTTTCTCCACAACCTCTCCAATACTTGTTTGTTGCTTTGTTTATGATGGCCATTCTCAATGGTGTGAAATGGTATCTCACTGTGGTATTAATTTGCATCTCTCTGATAGCTAGCGATACTGAGCATCTTTTCATATGTCTCTGGGCCCTCTGAATATCTTCCTTGGAGAAATGTCTATTCAAGTCCTTTGCCCATTTTTTAACTGGGTTGCTTGTCTTCTCACAGTGGAATTGTGTGAGTTCTTTATATATTTTGGAGCTCAAACCCTTGTCTGAGGTATCATTGGCAAATATGTTTTCCCATATGGTTGGTTCTCTTTTCATTTTAATGCAGTTTTCTTTGGCCATGCAGAAGCTTTTTATTTTGATGAGATCCCATTTGTTTATTCTTTCCTTTACGTCCCTTGCTCTAGGGGACATTATCAGTGAAAACATTGCTGAATGGAATATCTGAGATTTTCCTGCCTATGTTCTCCTCTAGGATGGGATGTGCATTCTTCATGTGAGATGATCCTTCCTTTTCACTTACTATCTAGGTGTTGACCTGTAAAACCAGCCAAGTCAATATTCATGGTCAGTAGGGTGACTACATGGAGCTACATTTCCCTTGCACTGATACCATATAAAATCCTAATGATAAACTTGTTGGCTTGGTATTTTCTCAGAAGAAGGAACTGAGATTCAAAGAGATGTATTCGCCTAAGGCAGGGACATCAAACTCATTTTCATCAGGGCCCACATCAGCCTCACGGTTGCCTTCAAAGGGATGAATGTAAGTTTAGGACTGTATAACTATTCCTTAACTGTTAAGGAGTTGAAATTACATTTGGCCTTTTGAAGGCAACCATGAGGCTGATGTGGCCCCCAGTGAAAATGAGTTTGACGCCCCTGGCCTAAGGGCACACCACTAGGAAGGTGGAGTCACATTTCAGATGAGATTGGGGGCATTCAGGGTGGTAATGGCTGTTAGAGTCACATTTCACACCAACATTACTCTGACTGAAACCCAGGCACATTGTTTCCACAAAACCACGTTGGCAGGTTACTGGTCCTTGGAAGGATGAGGAAACTCCTTCACAGAGGAGGAGACAGTGAACTGGAGCTTGCAGGATGAAGATAACTGAGTATACATGAGAACAGGGCATTTCAGGAAAAGGACTCACAGCAGTTCCATTCTCTTTGTGAAATATGCGTACTTAGTTTGTCTAAAACAGGGTTTGTGAACTTCTGCACTATCGACATTTGGGATCGAATAATTGTTCGTTGTGGGGCCTGTCCTGCACACTGAAGGGTGTTTAGCAACATCCATGGCCTGTGTCCACTATAGGTGCTGGTAGCACCATTGCCCCTAGTTACGACAACTGAAAATGTCTTCAGACATTGCTGTACGTTCCCTGGGGAGAAAAATCCCCCCCCCCCAGAAGCACTCATTTCAAGTATAGGGTATGATGGGAGTCAGAGATAGAATTTAGAAGGTAGAAGTACATGGGTCATTAGGACCATGTACATATGAAATAGGGAATAGAAGTGGAAATGTCTAAACAAAGGAGTTAGGATCAGATTTTTATTCTGAAATGTTGAGTCACAGTTAGGAAACTAATGAACAGTCTAAGAAAGAAATCATGGCTGCCTAAATGAAAATATTGGCTGCAAGGTTGCGATAGATGCAAGAAATCTGAGAAAAGTCTTAGCTGATTAGACTTGGGGGTTAGGGGTGAGATTGAAAACAGAGAAGTTGGTTAGGCGAAAGAAATAAATCCCATTCTGAGCAAGTAGATTTGGAGGAGCTGGTAACACGTCAACGAAGAAATGCCTAGGAAGTATTTCTAGACCTTAGAAAAGAGCTCTGTAAATAATATTTAAGTGGTAGTGGATCCTGTGGGAAAAGTTAAAAAAAATGTATAGAGTGAAACTATAAGATATTTAGGAAGAGAGCCAAGTGAAATAGTAACATTTAAGTTAAAAGGTCTTGTGATTGAAGATGCTGTGAAGCAGACTAGAAGGAACTGCTGGAAAGGCAGGCGGTAGGAGGTGTCATAGATACTGATGCTATAGGGATGCTTTAGGGAACAACAGCATCAACTGTTGGTAAGTAAGTATTCATGTACAATAAGAACTCAACGTGGTTTTTGATCTTTGGCAGCATGGAGGTCTTTAGCAACTGTAATCAGAGCTGTTTTAATAGAGTAGAAAAGATAGAATCCACTTTGCTTTAGGCTTCTCAGAAGCCCAGGGAATCTAAGCATGAAGAGTGAAGCAATTCTCTCTCTGAGCTCACAACAATGTATTACTGTGGGAGACTCAAGCTGCTCCTGTTGTTTTGGCTGTGAGATATAAATGGACTGTTACAAACAGGCATGACATATGAGGGCCCAGAAGTAATTCATCCACCACACTCTGTGTTAATCGTACCCATGTAAGAACATTTTGTCTGGGTTTGCTCACATCACCTTCAAAAGGACTGGGAGATACTTGTTAAAAATAATCAAAGGTGCAGAAAATGACTCTGTGGAAGAAGGCTGGGTTTCGTGGGTCTTTTTAGCTTAGAAATGGAAAACCTATACTGTGACTTAGTGTTTTCAAGAATATGAGAGTTTGTACAAACAAGATGTGTATCAGATATTTTCATGTTCACATAAGAGAAATGGGCTTCAATAAAATAAGAAGGATTATCTTGAAATGACTATCAAAGGAAGTTTTGAGATCCATGTTTTTCAGAAATAGTATCCATTATGTAATGTAGGAACTATTCCATTAAAAAAGAAATTTACCAAGTAAAATGCATTTCTCTGATTTATTAATATTAACTTTCAGAATTCTGATTTACATGCATTAACTTCCAAGAATTGGGGACAGAGCTTTGATTTACACATTATGCATATAAAAGTTCTTATTAATGAATCCTAAATTTTAAAGTTGTGATTTAGTATGTTAGTTTATAAATCTTAACTTTAAACTTCCAATTTAGTGCTGTGATTTATGGGCGACAAGTTTCATGCTATTTATGAATCATAATGTTAAAGTTCTGATTTAATATGATAGTTACTGTAAGAAGCATTAGTACAATAAAACGGGGAATTCTTAAAAGACGAAGGATAAAACTGATCAATATTCCTATATGCAGCACACTGTACATTGTTACAGCTACAGAACCGCCCTTAGGGATACGTTTTGAATAGAATGCTAAGATAAGGCGAGGAGAGACTACAACAGAGTTTCAATAAACTGTATTAAAGGAACTGTCTTTCCTGTTTATTAGACTGTTCATGGTAAAAGTGAGCAGTTTTGAATTGTTATACCTTTTATAATTTTATTAAGTAGGCCACAGAGGACATTCTCAACACTGCCTTATGCCTTATCAATGTCTTAATAAGATGATCAAGTTTTCTTAGTAAATAAACCTCATCTTTAGTTAATGTGGCTTATTGAAAATGATTCTCTGATATCAGTTATCCTGAAAGCAAAGTATCTGGTCACAAAATGTACATGAATACCACTGGACAGTCTCATCCCCCAAATCTCACCCCAACTCTTCTTTCTGAGTTTACCCAGACGCTATTCCTTCACCATCCAGCATGGCAGCCATGAATCGTATATGGCTCCTGAGCACTTACAGTATGGCTGGATGATCAGAGTAGAGATGAGCTGTAAGCGGAAAATACTATCAGATTTCAAAGAGGGAAAATGTTTATTGTGTTTTGTTTTGTTTTTTCCTGGATCTTAATCTTTCTAAATTATCATGTATTGACTACTGACTTGAATGCTATGTGAAACACTTTATGTATCATTTCACTGAATTCTCATCACAGCTCTACAGAGTGATACTATCAATACATTGCTTTTATTAACACGGACTCTGAGGCATAGATAAGTAATACGATAAAGAACACACATTGGGAGAGCTGAGTCAAACTTAGAATCTCTTTTCTGTGTACCATACGTTAAACAGCCGTTCAAGGCAGACGTTTGGATTCTGCAGCTGTGAGCTCTGCCCTAACTTGTTTGCTAAAAAGGGATATGTAAAGCAGAAATGTCAGGATCTCAGCTCAAACCCCTTACTTTATATTTTGCATCCTAGCCTTTCTTTTTGACTAAAGATATGTTAGCAAAACCAGCTAAGGCCGTCTGAGCAAGGGGTAGGTTTGTCGAGCAAGATGTCTGGTTATGCTGAACTCCAAAACTGGGGTTTCAAATGAATCTAGTGGAACACGAAAGAAGTCAGTATTCTAAAGAGATGATGCAGCTTTTCTGTTCCTGTTTTCCCAATAGAAATGGCCTTGGGGGACTTCCACCTTAATTAGAAGAAGCCACTCGGGTGATGGTGGCTTTTCTAGTCCCGCCGCACATGCAGCTGAGAAGGAGGGCAGGAGGTTAGCAGTCTCAAATCCAATAGCAAACTCTAACTTGATGGCAATGTTCTATTCTCAAGAGACGATATGTGGAGTTCAGAGAAATTTTTGAAATGTTTAATAACAACATACTTGGAATTGGAAGATGGATGGAGTTTTAAATGTAAATTGGAGTCAATAAATATCTTTTAAGCTCACCAGAGGAGAAATTCACACTCTGACATAGAGTGGCCAAAACAACATTGAAAAAACAAACAACCAGCCAGCCAAACTGATAAACAACAACAAAAACACCCATTATTGAAAACTAAAACATGGCATGATGACAAAAGTAAAATTTAATAACACCACTTTGTTTAAGTAAAAAGAACTCTAAAAATTCTACTAACAAAATTGAGATGATGTACAGTATTGTTTCTTTTTGGTATATGTAAAAATATAATGAAGAGATACATGTAGTAGTCCACATATTTTTTTAAAGGCAAAGGATAAATTGTCAGCAAACTAGGACTCTGCAGACATTTTAGTATCTTCTGAGTTAAATTCCTTGAGGCAGTTACCAAATAAAAAGGTAGTTGTCCGGCACAATGTAATAGCTATTCTTTGCTTTCTAGCTAGCTCAAAAGCACCATGTAACAACTGTAAGCATTATTTTCAGACATTGTCAAGGATCATTCCAGGACCAATAATTTCACCATCAATGAAAGCTTTAATTAAAGCTCGGGAAAAATAAAAATGGCAGTAAACAGCATACTAAACTTCAGCTGTGTGCGCATGTCCTATCGACTGACAGACTTCTGGGAAGGATGCCTGGGATGACA
Organism: Micronycteris hirsuta; assembly: GCA_004026765.1. Classification (NCBI taxonomy): domain Eukaryota; kingdom Metazoa; phylum Chordata; class Mammalia; order Chiroptera; family Phyllostomidae; genus Micronycteris; species Micronycteris hirsuta. The sequence goes on from PVJI01008432.1 coordinate 64,120, forward strand.
GCAGCACCTTTTGAGAAAATGAATTCCAGTGTTAATTTTTCCATTCAGAGAGGAAGCATGATAAAGTGTTGAACACAGGTCATTTATTTTTATTTAAACTTCAAATTCAGAAATATTATGTTTGGGTTGTTCCCTAGGATATCAGATACACTCCACACCATTGATATATGCTGAAGAAAATAAACGTTAAATTAAGTGGAGATAATACATCAAGATTCCAGACAAGGGCTAAGTTTTAGTCATTTGCATGTACGCCAATCACTTCAATTTTTACCATTTTATAATCTCACCAAAGCTTGCACAGCTTCACCAATCCTCTTATTTTTTTTCCTTTGTAGAAAAGTATCATTTCAAAACTGTCAATTATCTGTGGTTCCTAGTCCTCACCTGAAAAATCCAGCACAAAATTAAGTTTTGGGAGTATTGTGAGCAGAAAATACTTAATAGATTGCATTATTGTTTAGAAAATCTTCACTCTGCTCCCTCACCCCACCAGAGGAGGAGGATACTTCCCTGCTGCGTTGATGATGGGCTCACCGTGTCATTTACTTTGACCGAGGGACCAATGGGATGTTATGGGAAGTAATGGCGTGCCAGTTTTAGGTGGAGGCAGTCCTGAAGGGAAGCTTTAAGAGCTATCATGAGTTTCTGTTAGCCTTGTTTTCCTCCAACTTTCCTATGACAATACTTTACTATAGAAAGATGTTGCTTTACCCTGGATCACAGAATGAGAAGTCACTTGAGACTGTCCACTGCTTGGAACAGAGGCATATTGCAGGTAATCTTGGGATTCCCACAGTCAAATCAACAATTACATAAGATGGTTAGAGGTAGAACTTGCGCTTGTCACATTCGTTATGTTTTCCTCACAAGCTGAGAAAAGTTATAAATATATAACTATTTACCATGGTTATATATGGTAAAAGAGAAGACAATGGCCTTGCCATTTATGTGGCTGTGTCCAAACATTTAATAAAATCTCTAGATCTGTCTATCACTTATCTGGTTTCAAAACCCATAAAACCAAATTATAAAGGAAGCAAACTCTTTTGGAGAGCTCTATGGGAACTTCCCCAGTAGAATGGTGAAGTATGTATAAGGAGTCTGTGAGTGTACTTTTCAATGTAGAATAAATCAGTGCTGGGACATAGAAGTGCCAATTCTTACATACTGCATCTGCTCCTGACACGCAATCCTAATGTTCTTCAGAGAACTTGTGTGTTGGGTCATGTTAAACTACATTTGGACAAATAAATCCCATGGTATCTCACGCACTTGAATTTTAACTGAGGGTATTTGTCAAGTTTTAAGGAGGCCGCTATAATGCAGACTCAACTTCACAGACCTAGAAATCACATGCTGGGGAGTTCTCCGGCTCTCTCAGCAACAATCTTGATTAGAAATCTGAGTGACACTTGTCTGTGCTTGAGTTTCCTTTTATGAAATTATTTATTTGAGACTGTATTAACCAGCATGGTCAGGATTAAGAGCCTTGTCCACTGTATTATATTGGAAACACTTTGCTTATATTGAGATTTTAAATGGTTGTTGAATCAGAAACATCAAATCTTGAGAAATAACTCAAAGTTTTTTACCTTGAAATGGTACCATTTGCTGTTTTCATATTTCTTTGATAATGTAAAAGAAATCTGAGGAGGGTAGGAAAGTAAACAAAGTCTCAAATTGTATTCTGAAACCTAAACTACTAAGTTATAAGTGAACGTGTAAGTTACGGTTGAGGGTTTCGAAAATATGAAGTAATATATAAATGTATTCTGATGTCCTAATATTACAAAATAGATGGATTTCTTCTTATTCTAAAAACTGATTATAGATTTGAAATAAATTTTGACTGGCTCCTCAGTAATCACTGACCTCTCTTACATGTAGATGCTGAACACCTAAAGAAAACAACAAAAAAGTGAGGAATGTTTAAAACTGCTTCCAGTTTAGTGATAGGTGCTAGACTTTGTATATTTCATTGAACGAAATCTCACCATTTGGTGTTTGTATCATTTTATAATTTAAATTTATACACAGTCCACAGCTTTGCCACAAAATGTCCTTAGCATCAATGATATAAAGTGAATCAAATTCTAAATCTTTTGGCTGGAAGTAACAGAAAGTAACTCTGGCTAGCATTACCAATAAAAGATAATTAATTAGTAGGATGAAGGAAGAGGTTAATGTAAAACCAAGGCCCAGTGGACCCCTGCAAAAAGTGTCAGGGACCTAATCAATGTAAGAACTTTGATTAGCATAACTCAACTAACTAATACCTACCTTCTTTTCCTCTTGAAATGACCACAGAAAAAGAATCTGATTAGCCTATTTTGGGTCCTGATTCTATGCCAAGATCATTGAGATCTAATAAAGAGCTGGAGTCACAAAATATGGGGAATGTTTCCAGCAACCAGGCAGGTTTTAGAGAAAGGAAAGTCACTGGCAGCTGGACCAGGCAACTATGATATGAAATAGGTATTTCAAATTCTCCAGTGCATGCTCTGGGTTCATTGGAGATTTTCCTTGTTAAATGTATAAGTATAATAAAAAATAGAATTGATCAGTAATGTCAGAAACACATCGTAAATACAGTTAATCCTTTGAAATGTAAAATATGCCTTTTAATTTAGAAAAGTGACATATGTCTCCCCTTCTTCCCCCTTTCTCTCCCCTCCTTTTTGTTCCTTTCCCTTTCTTTTCTTTCTCTCCTCCTCCTCTTCCTTTAAAATATATATATATATATATATATATATATATATGTATATATGATATGTGACTGACATACTATGCCTATACGCATGTGCAATGTATACACACAACAGTTTTCCAAGCTGTTCTGTACAGGCCCCTTGATAATGTGAACAAAATTTCAGCTCTTCATAATGAGCCAGTATCTGCACACAGGCTACTTTCTTCTGTCCCGCTGTTTTACGCAGTCTGAAGTCTCCTCTTTCCCAGTGTGCATTGTTTATCGCAAACACCTCTATTGCTATACCTTTTAAAAATTTAGAAGGCTTTGGGGAGATGATTTATTTGGCATATATCTGTTTTTAAGCTGTCATAGAAAGTTTGGACTAATGCCTTATGCTCTCACTACATTTCCTTCTAGCAAGCCAACCCATCCAAATCCATTCCACTGACCTCAGTGGCATTTCCACGGTAGTTGGGGCAATAATTCTTTGTTGCTGTTGATGATGATGATTTAGAATTTCTCTAATTGTAAAGAACTTAAAAAAATAAGAGCCAATAAAACCTTTCATCTTTCCTGTAGCTCAATCAAAGGTACAGTTGCTTAGGAAGAGAGTGAAATTTGTTGTGGAAGGAAATAGTTTGACTCACTTTTTCATTCTGCTGACACTGTTGTAGAGCGATGAGATATTGTGTATAACTATCCAAGTCCTTCTCTGCTTGTCAGAAATTTGTAAAAGTAATGATCAACTCATTAGCCCGGGTTTTTGAAAATAACGAATTAGATTCTCTTTAAGCCATTAAAATATTACAATAGATAAATATTTATTGACATAAAAAGACACTTGGGATAGACTTTTAAATAAATAAAACAAGTTAGTTTAGGTTTCAGAATACAATTTGAGACTTTGTTTACTTTCCTACCCTCCTCAGATTTCTTTTACATTATCAAAGAAATATGAAAACAGCAAATGGTACCATTTCAAGGTAAAACACTTTGAGTTATTTCTCAAGATTTGATGTTTCTGATTCATCAACCATTTAAAATCTCAATATAAGCAAAGTGTTTCCAATATAATACAGTGGACAAGGCTCTATAACAGAGCCAACAGAGCAGCAGGACCTTGGTCCCAACCATCAGCTCAGGCCAAGAAAGGACCTCAGAAATGACAAGAGGATAACACACGAAAAGAGTGGAGAATATTCCCAAGTTCACATGATACGGAGAATTCCATCATTTGCTTCCCTCCCAAAGGTAACGGTTATGTCACTAAGATACTCTTTGTAGCAACCCACACAAAGTCAAGTTCAGGCTTCCACAAACACACACGAACATATGCACAGAAGAAATGTAAAGGATACTGCCTTCCCCTATGTGGTAACTACCTCCACATTTCTAAAGGACACTGAAGCTCTGACCAAATACAGGCCTGCCAAGCTCAGACTTGTGGAGACAAGGGGCAAAGTATTGCCTGGAACAGTTGGCAACGAGGAAATCTCAATCCCAAGAAAGTCTAAGATACTTCATCCAGTGGTGCCTACATATGAAATTAAGTACACAACAAAATAATAAAATTATCTGCATCAGACTGCTTTCAGAGTCACATGTTTGCAAAATAAAAACAAAAAAGATGAACTTTCTTCCTTCTCCTTTGTCTGGTACTACAACATTTGAATATAGACACTTAAGATTTCTTGTGAAATCTATCTGTAATTTGAAGGATGACTATGAAGAAAAAAGAGAAAGGAGCAAGGAGAAAAGGAAAAGTATAAATATTACATCATGTTGGTGATTCCCAGTAAATATTCTCCTACAAAAAAGCAGAAGAGACATTTTTTTAAATCTCTATGTTTTATATGTAAAATGAGCCATGTTATTATTTTAACTATGGAAAGGAAACACTCAGAAATCCCAAATGTAGAATATAAAGAACAATATAAACCAACAGAACAGAAACAGACTCATAGAAACAGAGAACAGACTGATGATTGCCAAATGGGAGAGGGATTGGGGGACTGGCTGAAAAAGGGGAAGAAATTGAGAAGTACAGATTGGTAGTTACAGAACAGTCACAGGGATGTAAAGTACAGCATAGGGAATGTAGTCAATAATCCATCATAACTATGTATGGCGCCAGGTGGATACTGGAAATATCAGGGGAATATCATATACAACCTTTGTAAAGTATGTGATTGTCTATCATTATGCTTGCACCTGCAACTAATACAAAATAATCTTGAATGTAAACTGTAACTGAAAAAAATTTAAAAAGAAAGATTAAAAAAGAAAGAAAAGTGAGTATTTTCAACATAATTGACAAAACCATGATCACAGTGACAGATTCTAACATACCTCTTTCAGCCATTACAAATCAGTAGACATGCTGATCAAATTAAAAAATTCAATAGACAGTAAACAACAAACTCAATACTGCAGCAGAAGTCTGTATAATTAATTTAAAAGATTGACCTGAGACATTTTCTCAGAAGTCAGAGGAAGAGGTTAATGAAATGAAGGTGATGAGTGAAAAGATAAGAGACCTGGAGGACAGATCCAGGAAATCCAATATATATAATCGGAATTATATAAAACAAGGACAAAGCAAACTGCAGGGAAGCAAAAAGTGAAGTTTCATGAGCATAAAGAACTGAACTGCAAATGGAAAAGGTCTTCTGAGAATAGGAAAAAATAAATGATTACAGCTATAGTTTGAGTCCTTACTTTAGAAAATAAAATGGTATTATTTTAAGTCATTAAGTTTGTGGTGATTTATTACAGCAGCCATAGGAAACTAATACAGGAATAGAAGATAAAACAAAGAAAACCACAATCACGGTAGAATATTTAAAGCATATCAATACATTTAGAAAGATCTAGTAATACGGACATAAGTAACATGATTAAATAGTTTATCCAACGGGATGCTAAATGGGACTCTTCTAATCTCAGTGCCAGTTATGCCCAAGGTAAGTTACAAAATGACCATCCAGGATTTTGAAGGAAGAAACTTAAAAACAATGACCTGTATTACCTGTAGCCTCTCACCCACATGTAGTAACTAAAAGGAAAATTTGAATATTCGAGAGAGGATTTTGAGAAAAAGAAAATTGTTGATGCTCTGCTTTTTTAATCGATGTGCTCCATCACTGGAACAGATATGGGCAACAACGGGAAGATAAATTCTGAATTTAAAGAGCCTCTGGACAAGCAAGAAAATTCAGCAGAAAGATGGTATAGGACGATGGGAAAGGATATTAACTGACAGGTGCAGAGAAGCATTCACCAACTTCAAGGGAACTGTTGGTAATTTCCTCAGAAGAGAACCACACAAAATACCTTAGACAGAGTCAGATTTAAGTACTACCACAACCAGGGGGAACCAGTGACACATGGGCACCCCTGTACCTTTCAGGATGCCTTACTACTCTTGCCTCCTCCTCCTATTACCAGAGGGGCCAATATAGACTGGTAATTGGGGGAGGGCAAAAATACCAGGATGGATTTAGTATAAAATAAGTGAAAATAATGTTTGATAACTGGACAATTTTGTGGAAAAAAGTAACTCCGTAGCTCATACCGCACAGCAGTTTCCAAAAGAAACAAGATTTAAATATGCAAAATGTAACCAAAAACTAACTTGACAAACACTTGGGAAAATGCTTTTACAGCCAGGAATTAGGGGAGATCTTTCTATTTTGGCCAACATTTAGAAAACACATATGAAAGACTAATTCAACTATATACCATTTAAAAATCTGCATAGCAAAAAATACCATGCAACTCATATCACAAAAATATTCTCGTGATATCTAAATTCTAACCATGCCCCTGAAAATGGTTAATGAACAAAAACCAATGATTTATAGAAAAAAATTCAAATTTATAGAAAAAAATACAAATGGATCTTAAATGTATGGAAACATGTTCTCTTTTTTATTGCTAAAAGGAGATGCAAATTAAAATGCGCCAAGATAATATTTTTTACCTGCTGGTTTGGAAAATTTTAAAAATTGACAATACAGAGTGTTGGCAAGGCTACAGAGAAGTATGTACTCTCATTCATTTCTGGTTGGAATTATAATTTATGCAACTCTCTGAAGGGCAATTTGGCACTATCTATCAATACCATACCCTCTGCTCCAGCAATTTCACTTTACGAAACTTATCATACAGATACACTCACTATGTGAATAGCTTTATTCATTTGTTGTTTATAATAAATACTTGAAAAAATCCAAATCTGGGGAGAGTAATGGGGGAAAATGGGGACAACTGTAATTGAAGAACAATAAAAAAGTAGAATACTGGGACTTCCGCCAAGATAGCAGCGTAGGTGGTCGCACTCGCTGCCCGCACATCCAGAATGTCCATACAACTAATGCAGTAGCAAAAATTTAAACAACCAGAACGGACAGAATCGAACTGAAGGGAAGTCCGACACCCAGGAGGTAGGAGAAGACAAACATCCAGGCCGGTAAGCGGGGCAGAAACGGGCGGAGGAGGCAGCGCGCACGGAGGGTCTCACTCACGCCG
>PVJI01008433.1:0-71211 GCA_004026765.1 Micronycteris hirsuta
TCCCCCCTCCCCCTTGGTTTTGTCCATGTGTCCTTTATAGCAGTTCCTGAATACCCTTGTCCCCCTTCTCCCCTTCCCCCTCCCCTCTGGTTACTGCCAGAATGTTCTAAACTTCATTGTCTCTGGTTCTATTTTGATTCTCTGGTTGTATTTTGCTTGCTTACCTCACAAGCGTCTTGGCTGTGACTGATCTGAATTCCCCAGTAGCTGATCTGGCCTCGGTGCCTTCGCTCCTGGGTCCTCATATGAAACTTTTTAACATTTCATATAGTAGAGGCTGCATGATGATGTACTCCTTGAACTTGACCTTATCTGAGAAGCACTTTATCTGCCCTTCCATTCTAAATGACAGTTTTGCTGGTTAGATTATTCTTGGTTGTAGTCCCTTGCTCTTCATGATTTGAAATATCTCTCTCCAGCCCCTTCTTGCTTGGAAGGTCTCCTTTGAGAAATCCGCTGACAGTCTTATGGGGATTCCTTTGTAGGTAACTGTCTCTTTTTCTCTTGCTGCTTGTAAGATTCTTTCCTTATTGTTGACCTTGGGTAATGTAATTATGATGTGCCTTGGTGTGTTCCTCTTTGGGTCCCACTTCTTTGGGGTTCTCTGAGCTTCTTGGATTTCCAGGAAGCCTATTTCCTTTGCCAGATCTGGGAAGTTTTCCTTCATTATCTGTTCAAAAATACGTTCCATTTCTTGGTCTTCCTCTTGTCCTTCTGGCAGGCAGCCCTATGATCCGGATATTGGGTCGTTTACAAATGTCTCTGAGGTTCCTGAGACCCTCCTCATTTTTCTGAATTCTTGTTTCTTCCTTCTGGTCCACCCCATTGGTTTGAGATCCAACTTTTTTTTTTCCCTGTTGGTTCCCTGTAAATCTTCCTCCATTATCCTTATTGTATTCTTCATTTGTTCAATTATTTGCGTCCACCTATCTTCCAGTTTTGTTAGCATTTTAATTACAAGCATTTTAAACTGCGCATCTGATAGGTTGACTATGTCGTCATCTGTTAGTTGTAATTTGTTCTGATCTTTCATTTTGGCCATTTTCATTCTTTTTATCTCGGTGCACTTGTTGGCTCGCAGGTGCCTGCAACCTGGGTCGCTTTTGGATGACATTGCCTCTGGGGGCAGGGCCTGGGAGGAAGCAATGGCGACCTCCGATCACCGCGGGCTCCCATCACTCCTCCGTTCCCCAGTTCCCCACTGCCTTTTCTCCCACTCGGTTCTGCTGGCTCAGCCCTGGCCTCTCTCCGGCAGCGTCGCTGGCTTGCGGGATTCACCTGTTGTTCGGGGCCATGCCCTGTTCAGGCACTGGCCGCGTGAGTCCCTCCATGAGAGCTGCCTCTCACTCGGTTCCTCCGCCAGGTACTGCCCCGCTTACCGGCCTGGATGTTCGTCTTCTCCTACCTCCTGGGTGTCGGACTTCCCTTCAGTTCGATTCTGTCCATTCTGGTTGTTTAATTTTTCGCTACTGCGTTCGTTGTTTAGACACTCTGGATGTGCGGGCGGCAAGTGCGTCCACCTACGCCGCCATCTTGGTGGAAGTCTTTCTTGTTTAATGATGATTTTTTTAAATTAAATTTATTGGGACAATATTAGTCAGTAACATTATATAAGTTTCAGGTGTATAGTTTTATAATACATCATTTGTATATTGCATTGTGTGCTCACCACCCAAAGTCTAGTCTCCCTCTGTCACTGCATATTTGACCCTCTTTACACTCTTCATTCTCCCTCTACCTGCCCTGCTCCTCTGGTGAAACTACCATACTACTGTCCGTGTCTACGCATCTGTTTGTTTTGTTGGTTCCTTTCTGTTTTATATCCCACAATTGAGGGAAATCATATGATTCCTGTCCTTTTCTGCCTGACTTAATTCACTTAGCATGGTACTCTCATGATCCATCCATGTTGTCTCAAATGGCAATCTTTTACCTTTTTAATGGGTGAGTAATATTCCGTTGTGTATATGTATCACATTTTCTTTATCCAATAATTATGATTTACATATTTAGGTTTCACGTGGTATTAAAGGTATTTTATTACCTGTTTTTTTTCATGTTTGGATATATCTGGCCTATTGTCTTTCTATTTAAATGGTAACATAATTGGATATAATATTCTTAGTCCAAGATATTTTTTTTCCTCGAACTCTTTAGGGCAAAAAATGTTGAATTCAGTTATTGAGTCATGTTGCATAGGTGCCAGAAGCCAGGCTGATATTTCTTTTTTTTTATTTATTATTTATTTTTTTAAAGATTTTATTTATTTATTTCAGAGAGAGGGGAAGGGAGAGAGACAGAGAGGGAGAGAAACAGCAATGTATGGTTGCCTCTCACATGGCCCTCACTGGGGACCTGGCCTGCAACCCAGACATGTGCCCTGACTGGGAATCGAACCGGGACCCTCTGGTTCCCAGCCCGCGCTCAATCCACTGAGTTACACCAGCCAGGGCAAAGATTTTATTTATTTCTTTTTAGACAGAAGGGAACGGAGGGAGAAAGAAAGGGAAAGAAACATCAATGTGTGGTTGTCTCTCATGTGGCCCCCACTGGGGACCTGGCCTGTAACCCAGGCATGTGCCCTGACTGGGAATTGAACCTGCGACCCTTTGGTTTGCAGCCTGAGCTCAATCCACTGAGCTATACCAGCCAGGGCCTGATCTTTCTTATTCTTATAGGTAACTTAATTTTTCTGCTTAGATGTGATAACAATTCTTTCTTCACCCTTAAGATTCAATAAGTTAGTCAAGATTTGCCTTTATGTAGATGATTTTGTGTCAGTTTTTCCTGGCCTATGATATGCTCATATCTTCAAATTTAGTTCTTCCTTTCTGCTCCTATTCATGTACATATCTCCGAAATTTTTTCTATTCTATTTGTTCAATTCTCCAATACTAAGTCACCAATTATCATTATGTTGTAAGGATTTTATCTGTACGTCCAGCAGTTTCTTCATAATTGCTTTAATAGCTTGTCCTTTTCCTTTTATATTATATATACATATATTTAATGTATAATACATATAAACATATTTACTTTATATGTAATTATCTCGAGCCATTCTTCTTTGCCATTAATTTGATTTTTTTGCCATATATTTGCTGTTTCTAATGGATTTATTACACCTTCAATGTTATCTTGCTTCTCAGTTTGTTAATTTTATATTTTCCTTGCATTTAATTATGCTGTTTTACCATTCCATCTTTGAATAGATATTCTTTTAAGTTCCTTTACCATTATAGCAGTCTTGAACATTTCCTACTTTGGATAATATTTTCTGAGTTCTTCATTAGGCTTTGGTCTCCTAGGATATATTCTTTTAAAATTGCTCAAGCTTAATGTAGGAAACTCAGTCTACTTACTCTGATTTTTCCTTGACAATATTCTCCCCTATTGTTTGGCCTTTCTCCCTCTGATCAGCGTGGGGACAAAGTGTTGCTTTCTCTGTACTTTCTGAAGCCCGAGGGAGTTGGGTGGAGTGGGTCGCGCTCCCTCGGGTGCCCAGCACATCTATTCCTGTGCGCCCAGAGATCTGCTCTCTCTTCTGAGAACCTGCTGAGGATTCTGTTCTAGGACCCCCTCCATCTTGCCGGGGGTGTATCCTGACTCAGCATGGAACCCTGGTGGCAAGTGCAGCCCCGACTCATGGTTAGTAGAAGTTCTTGCGCGTTTAAGGGCGCTCTTGCTGGTAGGAATTCTTCCTTGGAATATCCTTTACTCACTTGAGTCTCCTTTGCTCCAAGAATACTTACTGTTCAACATTCTCAAGATTTTGTTGGCACACTTTGTTTCCTCAGTTCTGCTTTTGAAAGGTTAGATGCACTGTAGATGCAAGCTTAGAATGTTGGGCTGTGATAAGCCAGAATCTTTTTTTTTTAATAATTACTTTATTGTTTTTCAATTACAGTTGTCTGCATCCTCTCCCCTCCCCTCCATCCACCCCCTCCAACCCCACCTCCCTTCCCTGCCTCCCTCCCCCCCCCAGAATCTTTTATTTCTTTCTCTGACTACCGTTTTTCTGACTTTAGGTCATAAGTATGAAATCCTCTGTCAGTTTGGTAGCTGTTGGTGAATTTTTAAATTTTCTTTTAACCAATTTTTAAAAATTCCACTGATTAGGTTTTGGGGGAGGGAAATTTTGTGATCCGATTCATTTAGCCATCTTTCCCCAGATGTAACCACTATGGTTTTATAAAGGTTTTTGTTTGTGTTGACGCGTGCAAAACTTTACTTCAATCACGAATATAACTATAACTACAAGAGAAGCAGTGAAGACGCAATCCCTTCCACGACTGTGAATGTCATAGCCATCCTGCAAGACCTCAAACGGCAGCACACCACCATACAGCTGTTTCTTGAAGTTTGGGTTTCATTGATTAAATTATTTTTCCTCCTAATATTAAATGGTTGTTATTAAGAACAAGGCATGTTTGAACAGATTTTCTTGATATTGTTTTAGTGAATTAAGCCCCTGATGGGCAGAGGACATTTGCATTTGAGAGTGCTGGTGTGCTGTGGTGGAAGGTGTAGCTTTGGGGTCAAAGTAACCAAGGTTCAAACCAATAATCATTCACAGGAAAACCGTTTAGCTGTGTGCTACCTCTTCCAGGTAAATCTGGAAGAGCTTTGCAGGTTGTGTTCATCTTACCTAAAAATATAGACCCTTTTGGTATTCTGAGATGCTATGTAGCTACTGATGGTTAAGAATAGCATTTCTTCTAAATGAGGTTGTAATTCTCTACAGAGGTACAATAAAACATTCATACTATTTTCTGTCAAACTTTAAATCCATTAATAATAATAAAGCTACTATATGGTGATGAAAACTATGTTTTATCCCCTACTTCATTTAATTAATTGCAAAGTGCTGAAGAATTTGTATTCTCTGGTGGTGAGCTCTGAGGCTGAATGAGTACACATTTAAAAAGCCAAATAAATACATGAAATATAGCCAGTGGGGAGTCCACTTACCTCCAACAGTTACTGTAATTCAGAAAATCCTGAAATAATATTTATTTTTTATTCTACATAAAGAAAAGATTTGCAAAGTAAATGAAGATTAACTGTTTAAAGCAATTAAAGAAAAAAGTATCTACTTTAAAATAATTTAGAAGCATTTAGTTACTGTAAACAATAAAGATATTAATAAAATCACAGTTATCTTTTGTGGAATCACTAATTAATGGATTAAGTTTTTGATGAAGATGGATAAACCGCAGTCTCTCTAGTAGAGACTCTCATAATATAGAAAGACTATCAGACTAAGCTCCCAAATGAGGTATGTATAAAGTGTTATGTGAGTTCAAAGAGAGCAATACACAGTTTGTAGAGATTAATCTCAGTAATGAAAACTACATTTAAAGAATGCCAACTAAGCGACCGATCCTGGAAAACCTGGCTCTAGATGTTTTATCCCCAAAGCTGATGGGAACTTGCCTGGCCTTCTGGATAGAGGTTGTCCAACATTGCAGCCTAGCACTAAGCATTAGTTCCCAGTTAATGGAACAAGAAATTCTCCTGAATATTTGTTCAGAAAGGAGGTCTTGCTTTCCTAATTTGTTTTTTAATAGAAAGAAGAAAGAGAAGCGTAGACTAGCTAAACTCTGCTTCTCTGACTTGTATTCTCAAAGTGCCAATATAGATATGTACTTTTCTTGGAAATGAATAGGAATACAAATTCAGGAATAGTGTTGGTTAGCTACTCTTGAATCTTTATGTATGTGAGGAACTTGTAAGTGAGCATCTTAGTTCCAATGAATGCAAAGTGGATTCCTGTTTTGGGTTATCTATCCCAGGGCACTGAGGAAAACTGCAGGTGAGCTTAGTCCTTAGGAAACTGTGGAGAATGGAAGAAGCTCTAGAAAGGGGACATAAGACTTACTGACAGTCAAGGCATCAAACTCAGATGAAAATATGATTTGTGAACATATAGAAAAGAAAGCAGTGGGTTCACTAAGTTGTGCCAAATATGTTCACTTTTCTTTTTTTGACGGAGATACTAGCTTGGTAGCTCAGAAGATTACACTAAACATGTGTGTCCATATTTTAGAATTGCATTTGACTGTGTCTCTTGAATTTTTTTTAAACAAAATCAAGAAAGGCAAAGAGGATGTCAGTACCAGGAGATGTATTCATAACTGGTCAAGGAATAATTGAATCCTGAAGAAGGGTAGTTACTGGATCATTCTAACCTTGATATGTGGTTCTAGATCCCTACCACATAAGCTGTGCCCTTGTGCTGGCGTCAGTAACCGACAAAGCTTTGTTTCAGGTCTGCTGTGTGTCAGGCACTGAGCCGAGTGCTAGAACGATGCTGGCTTGCACATGCCAGGAACTGTGCTCAACACTTTGTAATCGTATTTGATTCTCTCAGTAACCTTATCAGATAGGCATTCTTCTCTTCATTTTATAGCTGAGAACACAAAGTTGGAGAACTTAGTTATCCTGACTGAGGTTGGCCACATAAGTGGCTGTGCCCAAATACAAACCTTGGTCAGTCAATTCCTCTCCACTGCCCATTTCTTATATTAATGATTAGAACAAGAAAATGAATCAATAGGCATAGAAAATGTATGTGGAAGAGATATTGATGTGGGAATGTGCAAAACAACAGAATTAGTATCCAAAAGAATTTGAATAGGCTGGTGCAAATTTAATCAGAGAACATTTAACACAGGTACCTGCAAGATCCTTAGCTGGGTTCCGAAGATCCAGCTGCCCAGGGCAATGTGGCTTAGCAGCTGCATGAGCTCATATGGTTCCCTGGTGTGACATAGTTGCCCTAAAAGTGAATGAAATGGATGCCACATCTGTACAAATCTAGAATTCCAAACAAAGAGATAGGTTATTCTGCTTTATTATGAAGCCTGCAAGTAGATCTGGGAAACATACCTTCGAAAGGCTATAGACAGACTTACCCAGACTTGTGAAAAGACTCAGTACCAGTTTTTTTAAATTGTTTTGCTCATCAACTATGTGTTAGGCACTGAGGAAATGGCAGTTTATATAAAAGCAGCCCTCCTGTAGCTTATGTTGTTCTTTCCGGAGAAGCAAAAACAAACAAATGAACAGGTAAAGGTATATTGTAATATCAGATAGTGACACATGATGGAATAGAATAAAGCGGTGTAAGAAGATAGAGAACAGGGTAAAGGCTATTGCAGATAAATTTGTCAGGGAAGTCTCTCTGAAGAGCTGTCATTGGATCAGAGACTTGAGATAACTAAGGGAAGGCGTCATAAATGGAAGAAGGAAATTCTATGCAGAGGAAAAGAGAGTACAAAACTCTGAGGCGTGGGTTCACTTCACAGGCTCTGGAAGGAACCCAAGGAAGCCCCCGCGCTGTGTTAGCAGGCAGTGGTGCAGGAGGACATTGTGCAGGGCTGTGGTGGAGGTCAGGTGAATAAAGCATTTCAAGGACAATGTACCCAACATAAATAGGATAAGAACAGAAGACTCATTGTTGGATTTGTCAATGTGGATCTCATTGATGACTTGTTGTTCCTCGTGAGAATTAATCGAAAGAACCCGAAGACATCTAGCCTTGGGAGGAAAAGTCTCAGAGTGGTGTGAGTGGTGGAATTGTGGACCATCTGAAGACCTCCTAAAATCTTTACAGACATGGAGACTTGGAATCTTCTTTTTCTGCCCCAGATTGAAAATTGCTGATTTAGGGTTTCCTAGTTGACTTGAAATATTCACAAACTCTCCAACTGATTGGCCAATGAACAGAGGCTAAAAGGAGTCAGATTTCTGCTACACATGAGATGGAATGCTCAATGTTGGCATCTTAAAAGTAGAATGAGTTCTGACAGAAGTAAGTTCTCTTCCATTGAAGCAGCGTCTGAATAATCACTAAAAAAGTGAATTATTTGGAGAGAATCCAAACATCCTATGGGATGAGTGCTATACTAAGCAAACGTCTAACCCCGAGGTTCCATGGTTCTGAAATGCAAGCAGCCAAACCTTGATACAAGTTATAAGTAGCCAGTGGAACGCTAGCTCCCATCAGCCTTTTCTGTGTCTGACTCGATTTTGAAAATGTAGGAAAAAGACATTTCTATTTTGTTGAGTCCCTGAATTAAGTGAAGGAAAAGGAGAGAATTAGTCTTACTGAATAATGGCAAAAGAAAAGAAAGCTTAGTAATTGAGAAAGTGCTTTATTAATGTTATCATGTTTGTGTTATAGCATATAAAGAAAATTCTGGAAGTCAGTCCCCTTGCTGTTATTGGATTTGTTATTATTATTATTATTATTATCATCATCATCGTCATTATTATTATTAGATTAAGGCAAAAGCACAAAGTCAGAACGAATACCTTGGATCTGTGAGCACATGAGATATTCCAAATGTTGCATCACACAGTGAGTGTGCTGGGTCTCTTTTCCCTGGCACAACATTTCCTGTGTGCCGCAGAGGCTGGGCCGTGGCCCTCCTCGTTTGTTGAAGCATATACAGTATTGTTGAGCTCACCACACAGCTGTGGGGGGAAGACGTTGCTCACCCTAAGGTTATGGCCCCCCTTCTCTAAATTACTGTTTACTGATGTGGGAGAAAAGGACTCCTGGCATAGCTCAATAATTACTCTTGGCACAGCTCAATAATTAATGAAGTGTTAAAAAGACGCTGCTAAAGTTTGTGCATCTGCTATGGAGGGTACGAAAGTACAAGAAACCCGCCTGCGTCGCCAAGTCAAAGACACACATGGCCTTTCCTATCCTCTCGGGGGAGGACCCAGTGGGGAGTGAGTGCAAGTGAATGAGTGAGTGAAGGAGAGAAGGGGGCTCTTACTACCAAGCTGTTGCCACATTTCTGAGAACAGAGAAGCCAAGGAGGCAGAGTTGCAATTTCTCAGTTTTCTCTTTCCTGTGGTTTATAGGTAGGTCCTTAAATTTGTGAAAAGAAATTTGTATGCAGAAACAACCGCTCTCCTCTCTCTTTGGTTATAATACTTGTTAAATCAGCAGTTTAAAATAATTTGATGATGATAATGCTGCAAGGACAAATAATTACTGCCACTAGTGTGGTATTTATGTCCTGAAGTTTTAGGAGGCTGCAGGCTGGCATCTCGCCTAGTGAATAAGTTATCAATAGTGCATTTTTAGCTGCAAACTTAAAGGAAGGAATAAATATTATTTTTTCCATCAAAGGACCCCATTTGGAAAAAGCCCAAGGATTAACTCTTTGTGCCTCA
Organism: Micronycteris hirsuta; assembly: GCA_004026765.1. Lineage (NCBI taxonomy): Eukaryota > Metazoa > Chordata > Mammalia > Chiroptera > Phyllostomidae > Micronycteris > Micronycteris hirsuta. The sequence goes on from PVJI01008433.1 coordinate 9,196, forward strand.
GTCTGATTTCACAGTGTGTCACCTCTCGCACTTGTCCTCATCAATCACTGACATAGGACCAGGCCTCAGACAGGCCTCTGGGCTTTCCCAGGAATCCCTGCTGCTTGGCTGGAAAGTCGGGTCCAGGCCAAGGGTTTCTGAAACACAGCTCAGGTACAAGCTGACTCTAGCTTCAGGCCAATTTCTTAAGCAAAGGGCCTTTGCTAACATGTGGAAGAGAAAAGACTGTTGGGAGAACCAGTTGGTGCTGTTTCATTCACTCCCTTCCGTTACTGCCCCATTCCCCACCCCGACGTTATTTAAGTGCTAGTTTAGATTATACAAAAGACATTTGACAGGTCCGTTTTGTTAACCCCACTCTAGAATGGTTGACGATAAATTGAATATTGTTTTCTTTCTTTTTTTCTCAATGTTGTGTATACACATTTCTTAGTTGTCACAACGTCTCTATGCGACAGCTAAGGGGGAGTATAGGGCAAGGGGTAAACCTTGAGGAATTAAGGTGCAGGCTGTCCTATTTTATTTCCCTCCTCTTTAATATGAAAGTGGTTACAGGCACATTTTTTTTTTAAAGCTCTCAGCAGGAATTGCAAAGTTTTCCTGGTCATCACCTAGCAACAAAACCCAGCAAAACATTCGCAAAGCAGTTTTGCAATGCAGCCATCACTGACTGGCAGAACTGACCTGTGGAAGGCTGAATTTGCTACAGAGTGGAATTGAATTCTTTCTTCTTTATTCAAGTAGAATGCTGAGATGTGCAGTCTGGATCCTGCTTGAACCAAATTAATGTACATTAAAGAATAAACCATAATGCCCGTTGTGAATAGGAGGTCAGAAGGATTCAACAGAATTTGATGATGGGCCAGTTCTTATTGAAACTATTTAAATTGAACTTTTAAAGTCGTTGTTTTAAATAAAGCAATTAGAGATTGATATAACTGTGCCTTTATTAAATAAAATATTCTGAGGACCTTTGGGTAGTATAAGAAATCTTAAGTCTGTTGAGTAACAAGTTCAGAATTCAAGTGAAGATTACTTAGCTTCTTCCCTAAGAATAATGGTAAAAATCCCCCTTCAGAAGGAGAGGAAATCTGTTTTGTCTGGCTTTGACTTCTCCTCAGAGTTAGCAGCCAGCCATAATGTCTATTATCATTAAGAAAATATGCTGCTCTGGAACTTGATTATAATATCCTCCTGAAGGTCGATGACATAGGGCTTATTCCTTAGAAGTAAAAGGATCTTACAAGATCCTTTTGCTTCATCATGTACTATAGAACCAAAAGACTGGCTGCAAACGCATCTTTATTTCAATTATTTTTTTCTGTAGTAGCCGTATGTGGAGACTCAAGTGTATCAAGTCAAATGATCCACGCACCTGGATCTTGATTTTTATTACACAAAATAACTATTTTCAGTAACATAGATAGGGCCTACTGAGTTCATACCCCTCTCTCTAATAGAGGAGGTTCTTTAGCTCAGTGCTTCATGCAGCTAGCAAAAGGATTTGTTGAGTGGGACTGAATCTTCACCCCTCAATACGAAGTCTATATGGTTTGCTCCACCTATGTACAATATAGGCATGAAGGATATAGAGTGTGTTCTCACCTCAGACTGCAGCTCTTGATCACTGAAGAATGAGTGAGACTAGTAACTTGTGGTGGGGAAATTGTAATGCAGGTTAGGTTCTCTTCTGGGTGTCCCATATTCCCGTTGTTGCCTGGGATGCCAACTCTGCTTTATATCCATTATTTTTGATGATAGGATTGCTCTAAACATTTGCCCATATCCTTGCACAAAATGTGGCTTTTAAGTACTGAGTCCTTCTCTGCTTATTTGTGTAAAAGACTCTGCTTCCCTCTATTAGGAATGTAAAATGTTGGCTGTCCACTTTATTTGTCCCCCTCTCTTTAGGTTGAACTCTCCTTGACAACTTTTTATGTCTTCAGCAGCTGTGGGAGAAATGTTCTAAATCTTCCTTATTCAAAGTATGAGCTGAAGTGCATCGACACCACTTGGGGACTTGTTACAAATACAGAATCCCAGACTCCACCTAAGAGCTACTGAATTAGAATCTGCATTTTAACAAGTTACACAGGTGATTCATATGCACATTAAGTTTGCAGAACACTGCAAATATTTTTGGTTCAGTGATTTGCTTCCTGTTGGGAGTTCTAGCTGAAAATGGATCTTCCTATTGACATTTCTTCTAAGACAACATTAAACACTCCACACTCTCAACATTATTGAGGTGAGATTAGAGGATGAGTCATATCAGCAACAAAGAGACTTGAAGAACGATGGAGTGTCCACACATTTCTGTTAACTGGTGTTCACAGATAGGACAACCCCAGTGTTTCCACACGACCCAGTAGACTGTCAGATGGTTTTCTCTACTCTATACATCTTGTTGTTACCCATTTTAAGGAAGTCTATATTTTTGTCTTATGTTTTAGTTATATTTTATACATGAAAACTCTCCTGTTAGATGAAAAACTTCTCAAGGCTGTATATTCAGGGTGGGGAAAAAGAAGATTTACAATCGTTTGCATGGAAAATAATACAATAATAAATAATCGTGTAAGAATAAACTCTGTTTCTTGTACTCACAACTGTAAACCTACTTTTGCCCCGCTCTGTGTTTATATCCTTAAATATAAGTACTTGTATTTACACCTTTTACATTCTTAGCTCAGGGCCATTATCAGAATAGAAGCTCAACAAATGATGGTTGCATTGAATTGGTAACTTGCCTATTGATGTGGTATGTTTAAAAGGGTCATGACATTGCTCTTTCTTTGGAAATGAGAAGAAACTTGATAATGACCCAACAAAGCACCAGGGGGTAAAGTCTTGGCGACTCTAGACATTTGGGTCATACTGCAAACAGAACAGTCTGGTCTAGATTAGTCCTATTACCAAATAGACCAGGTCCTCAATGCAATTGCTAAAGATACCATGATTTGGGGGCATTCTTTTGATTTAGGGTGCCCAAGGCTAGATGTTCATTCGAAATGGGCCCAAAGAAGGATGAACCTCTAAGCATGGAGGAGCTATTATTTTAATGTTTTTCATGAATCTGTTAATCCTTCTGTTAAGAGGTGAGAAAACCCAGAGCTGGAACCTGGGACTCTAAGGAAAGGGTTTGCGACATGTGAAGACTGGCATTTGGGAAAGAATTTTATTTGTGCTGAAAATTGAAGAATGTATTGTACTTCTTTCATATTAGTTATCAAAAGTATGTAGCTCTTTCAGTAGAATTGTTGATTGTCAAAAAGCCAATCCAGTTCAGACTTTCCAATTCCTGGTTTACCCAATAGATTATACAGATGAAGCACCAACATTTCAAGAGTATGAAATAATATATTTATAATTCTATAAAGTTTTGCCAAGTCTGTGAAGGGCAGCATGGCTATCGCTCAGTCACGTTGCCCTCACATCCAGGTTTATGTGGTACATTGGCATTTTGAATTGGTAGTTGAAAAACTGGAAACAAGAATTCTGCCATGTGCAATATTAAGAAACCACATTGAAGAAAAGAAGCAGTCAATTTAATAAGATGACATTTAAAGGTTTATACAAATTACTGCGTACATCATTAAAAAAAAAAAAGCAGATGGCCAGATGGGAATTTTAATCCTGGTTTTATGGAGAGTAAGCTTTTCTTAAAGGAAGAGTTGTAGTTACAAAAAGGTATAGTTAGTAAAGAGTAAAACCTGCACAAGTTTCAGCAGCACAAAATTTAATTTATAGCTTAAGGCAAATTTGTCACTTAATTAGTAATTGTGACACAGGTAAAGGGGAAGACAGCTGCTTTTCTGGGCATTTTATGCCTCACTGGTCCCCGGTAACCAGATGGCATTGTTATTGCTGATGGATGAACTAGAGAAGATGTGGGAGAGGATACACCCCCACCCAACTCCTTGCAATAACAAACTTAGATTAGAAATCCCACAAGGAGAAAGCTTTCTCCTGTGCTCATCCAGGACAGCTTGGGACAGGAACAGGGGTAGACTGGGGACAAATGACTTCGCCTTCTATTTTCCTCACAGCGTGTCTGAGAGGACCCTGCAGTTGGTAGGCACCAGACTTCTTTTGTTTAGAAACCCTCCCAAGTACAGTTATTCAATAATATTGTACAAGTTTTTAAAAATGGAAATCCCATTTATACGTCTATCATTTTAGAGATTTCCACTTGCTTTTTAATATTCATTATTTGCTGAACATTTACAATTGATTTGTGGAGTAAAACAGGACTGAGATGATTATTTCCATTTGTTAGATTGGGAAACTGAGGTTCATAAAAGTGAATAAAATTCATCAAAACCTGCAAGCCAATTATAAACCGAGGACTAAAATCTAGTCTCCCGGTTCCCACAGTCAGACTTCTTCCGACTAATACTGACATAAACAGGCAACAGTCGATGCAAGGATGACCACCCTCCTTGGTAACTAGAGAAATACAAGTTACTGTGTCAAAATGTTTTTGTTACTTTGGTAAAAATGAAGAGAATTAATACTCACTGTTGAAAAATATATAGAGAAGCCACTGTTGGTGTTTGTGTAAATAGGTCCAGCTGAAAAAAATTTCATACTTTTTAACATAGCAATTTCACTTCTAGTAATCCACCTACAGAAAGACTCACATTTGTGCATAAAAAAGTGTGTGTGATGATGTGATTGTTTATATTAATAAAAAACTGTAAACAACTTTATAGTCCCAAACTCGGGAGTTATCAAATGAATATGACATACCTATATTATGAAATACAGTGACATCATTTTAGAAAGGGCAGGTGAACGTGTACTGATACAGAAAATTTCCCAGTCACATTGATAAGTAAATAGAGCCAATTTTACAACAATAGAAACAATTTAATTTCCTTTTTAAAAAATGATATATGCACATACACGTGTCTAAAATACATACATAAGCGTAGGAAAAGGGTTTGCAAGAGCACAGACCAAACGAAAACAGTGGTTACCTAGGGTGAGAAATGTGATAGTGTGGGGTGGGCAGATAAAGAGGAAATTTTACACTTAGTCTCTATATTTCTCTATTATTTGACTCTCTTACAAGAATTTATTTATGAATTATTATAAAATTAAAAGTGTTTAAAACAAAAAGCTAAGCTCCCTGGAGAAGCCTCTGTTCCTGGCATCCCACAGAGCTGCCTCTCCTGCATTGTCTGATCACTAGAGCCACCCCCGAGTCCCAGCTGGGGCTCAGCGAGGTGTCTCCAACCGCATCTCCAGTGTCGGTAGGCAGAGGAAGGCCCTGACAACAACTTTTCAAGATTGTTTAGATTTTCTATCATAGCTCTACAATGGATCTTTATCAACCCAGATACACAATGCCATGCTGGATTTTTTAACTTTTGCTGGACCAGTGGTTTCAAAATACTTTTGACAACAAATATTATATTTGAAAGCTTAATGCACGAGAAGGCAAAAGTAGAGCTCCTTCTAGTGAGGGTGAGGGTGGTGGGGGCTTCTTTCCAACATCATCACTTCTCTCCACTGAACTGACTCCCAAAACGGTCTCAAAAAACTCCCAGGCTTCCACAGACCAGTTTGAAAATCACTGATGTCGTGTCAACTTACAAAAAAACAGGAATCTAGTGAAGCGAAGTGATTTGGCTGACATTACACAGATGCTAAATGTAAGCTAGTCTTTAAGTCCATATATTCAATTCAATTGGCTTTCTCCAAAGGGCGGTTCACCTTTTAGGCAATTCCAGTTAGATTTAGCTTTTTAGACTTTTTCAAAAACAGAGAGCAAATATCTACAAACGTCTCATTACTCTTCTTGCTTTTTCCTAATATATTTCATCTTTGCTTTTTCCCTGGTCATTTTTTTTTCTATTCTGATCTTATTGAGGTGATTCCTTGCAGAGATCATGAGATATGAATATCTATGATCTCACCTGAATCTCATTAGTGTTGAGCAGAGGAGGGTTAAAAGTTTCTGAGTTCCTGTTAATAATGTGCTAGTGGAACATGTTATCCCAGTTGAGACATTGCTTAGAATCTGTTCATTAATAGCAGGCTTAACACACACACACACACACACACACACACACACCCCTACCACTGCAAGCATTAGTGACTGTTTCTATCAAGTCTTATTCTTTCAGACCAAAGAAAGATAAATTTCTTATGTTCTAGTTTTTGCAGCCTTTTATAAATGTAAGAATAGGATGTGTGTGTGTGTGTGTATGCATATATATGTCTCAAGCATCCTCTATAACATCTTATTTGCTGTATGTCAAAGAGCTCTGCTGGGTAAGTACTACAAAGCAAAGTTTAGTTTCTTTGTCCTATTTTACTTTGGGAGATGAGGCGGTAAGACTCATTATCACTGTAACTTGTACCATTTTGCAATATGCCGATGGTGTTCATAGCATTCCACATTGAGCCGTAACGATCCATTACTTAGCACCGAGAGCAGGGTCATGGAAAACCTGTCAGCATTGAAACCCTCTCACTATCCTAGTGTTGGTGGGTGGGGCTAATGAGCTGTCAACCAGATCAGCTGATTAGGCCATTCTCATCCATAGTTAATAATTATCACCCCGGTTGGAACTATGGCTAATTCACAGACTTAGTCATGCCTTCAACTTATTTTCCATTTGATAAGCAAATAATTTAGCACTATCCTTAAACATTTTAAGATTTTTTTTTTTTTTTTACCAATTAGAATAATGAAAATTCTAAGATCAAGATTTGATCTGTATCAAATGTAATGGAATGCTTCATTAACTGTGGTTGGTTTGGCTAAAATAAGTTAATCTCTTTAAGATGAGAATGCTGAGTAACATTAGCTTTGTTATATAAATCCCAGTGTTATTGAGATATAGTTGGTATACAGCACTGTACAAGTTAAGGTACATAGCATAATGATTTAACTTACATGTATTGTGAAATGATTACCATATAAATATTAATGTCATTATTATAATCATCATTATGATCTATTAAGTGCTCTTTGCTAGCCTTTGGGAGCGAAGGATGGAACCAGAATGGCACGTGCTACAGTGGACACAGGGCCAGGAGACAGAGACTGTAATTCAGCTCCAACACTTGCCTTTCTTGGACTCAGTTTCCTAATTTATGAAATAATGGGCTTTGACTAGATCAGTTTTACTTAATGGATATTGTCTGATCCTCTGAGAATTCATAAAGGAAATAATGAGAAACTGGGGACTATATTCAGCCTTTCAAAAAGTCTCAACAAAATGTCATGTTCATATTAGATGAGGCCCTATGAGTAAATCGGAGCATCGGCCATCTAATTAATTATGTAACTTCATTAATTTTAAATATTGTAGATAACTATTGCTCATTACTCTGTATTATAGTTTTTATGATTAAAAGTAAGGAAACAATTCATTGCTTCATAAGTAAAACTTGCCAGGAAGAAAAATTCAAAACAAAAAACTCTTATGGGATGTTTGTTGATAGTGAACATTTGGGAACCCCTGATCTAAGAGATCCTTAGGCATGCTCTAAGGGGACCCCTGATGATCCCTGACTTCTAATATTTTGCCCTTCTGGAATCCCTTGCCTTTGTGGCCTGGAATTGACTCCCTTCTAATGGACAGAATATTGCAGTAGTGATAGGATGTCATTTCTGAGATGAGGTTATATAAAGATTGTGGTTTCCATCTTGGGGGAATGTCTTTTGTATCATTCACTCTGGGGAAAGCCAGCCGCCATACCATGGGCACCTTGTGTAGGGACCCACAGGAGTGACTTTGGAAGCAGGTCTTCAAGGCCCACCAAAGCCACAGGAGTGAGCTAGGAAGCAGGTCCTTCTCCAGTCGAGCCCAGAGATGGTGGTAGCCTCACTTGACCCCTTGATTGCAGCCTCATGTTAGACCTTGAGCCAGAACTGCCCAGCTAAGCCACTCCCAGATTGGGAGATAACAAAATGTGAGCCACAGAATCTGAGATAACAAATGTTTATTGTTTCCAGTCTGTAAATTTAGGATATTCCGTTATGTAACAATAGGTAGCTAATATGAACTTTATATATCTTCATATCTTAGTTTCCAAGTACCTTTAAAGAGTCTTTAAACCTAATAAGGGAGGCAGATAAGGGGAAAGCGAAGGTGGACAAACAAGAACTGGACATTTCGGACAAGCAGAGGGAGCAGCTGCCCTTGAACACCACAGTGCACTCTCTTGCTTTGAAGAACTTGAACGAGTACATCGACCTATCGTTATCCTTTCTAAAAGGTGAGAGTTGTTTTTACCTCTGAGATAGGTAGGTAGGGATTGCAGTGGTCATCACAAGAGCGCCCCCCCTTTCTGCATCCCCTGAACTTTGACCTAGGAGTTTCTTGTTAAGTTTTCCTTTGAGGGTCACCAGCATCACCCCTCAGTTTTTGCGGAAAAGCCATGCTTTTACTAAGGATTAGCTATGTTTTCTGTATTGTTAGTGTGAGCATTATAAGAGATGAAAGAGGAAGAGCAGAATCAGGAAAATTTTCTGAAATTAAAACAGAAGTCTCTATTTCTTTAACTTTTAAATTATGTTTATTATGCATTGTTGGCCTTTATTAAGAAAATGAATGAAGGAGTAGAAAAAAAGAAGGAAAGGATTTTTTTTTTAAAGTAAAAGAAAGGAAAACATAGAAGGGGAAGATTTTAAAAGTCAGGATGGCTCAGTAGGTTTCTACTTCAACTCACTTTACTTCAAATGCAGAGCAATGGTAGATAAAATGTGAAAACAGAAAAATGAAGAGAGACATATATGGATCAAAACTCAAGTAAACATCACAGTAGACCTGTGTGGATGATTTGAAAAACGTGGGGACTCCAGACCTAGGTGCAGACAGCGGTATCTCCAGGCTCACAGTTCTAGCTGAGGGACTGGAATGGGGTGGTCCTCTCCTGATCACTGCTTGGAGCTCTGGCTTTGACAAGTGCCAGGGTCCAGCCTGCTGGGGAGGGAGGTTTAGCAAGAGGAGGACGACACAGATGAAATCCATAGCCTTGTTTATTTCTCCCTCCCTTCCCTTCTCTTTAAAAATAAATAAAATCTTCAAAAAAAGCTTCCCTCTGAGTATCAAAGAAGATAATTAAAATGAACTCACACCTAGACAAATCATAATAAAACTTCAGACTCTCAAGGATTAAAGAGAACTCTCTTAAAAGTTATCAGAGAGGAAAGGCAGATTATCTACAAAAGGTCAACATCTCTAGACCAGTCTAAGCCCTTTAAGAAACAATTTATGATAAAAAACAATGAAATAATATCTTCAAAGTGGTGAAGGAAAATGACCATTAAATTATACATTTATTTTCTATTAAAATTCAGAAGTGAGAGCAAAATTAAATCACGTTCATACATGAAAGTCCAAGAGAACTTACTGTCTTTACTAAAGAATCTGATAAAATATGTACTTCTATAAAAGGAAAAGGGAATTCAAAGAGAAAGCTTGGGTTACAAGAAAGAACACTGAATAGAGACATTGGTTAAAACACATTTATAAATTTAACGGCTATAGTAAGTGAAAAATAGGACACAACAGAAAAACCTAAAGGTGTAAAACTAAGATTCAAGAATAAAAAGTTGAAGGTGGTGTTCTATAGCCAGCACACTAAAGAACACAGTGTTTGGGAACAGTGCAAAGCAGAATACATTCCATAATTGTTATAAAATTTTATATTTAAATGTGCACGTTAAAAAACTAAGGGGAATAACAAAAGTAACATAAACGTAATGTATAGCTTTAAAATGAGCAGAAATAAAAAAGGAATACCAGTTTAACAGAAAGCAGAAATGAAGGGAAAAGGAAGTAAAAGAATAGTAAATAGAAAAAACAAAATGAGCCTGGCTGGTGTAGCTCAGTGGATTGAGCGCGGGCTGGGAACCAAATGGTCCCGGTTCGATTCCCAGTCAGGGCACATGCCTGGGTTGCAGGCCAGGTCCCCAGTGAGGGCCATGTGAGAGGCAACCACACATTGCTCTTTCTCTCTCCCTTCTCCTCTCTCTGAAAATAAATAAATAAAATCTTAAAAAAAAGGAAAAAGCAAAATGAGATGATAGAAATAAGCCCCAATACATCAGTAATCATAGTGAGAAGTAGTGAATTAAACTCCCATGAATTATTTGAATAGATTGAAAAAATAACCCAGCCACATGATCCTTAAGGAATACACCTAAACCAACTCTCACAAACATGTTGAAGCTAAACAGTAAACCATGCAAAAACTAGCTGAAAGAAAGCTACTATAGTAATAATACCAGAAAAAAAGAGAAGAATTTAAGGCAAAAGCATTCATTGAAATAAGGAGGGACATTGCAAACAATAAATGGAAAACTTCAGTCATTCAGGATTAACTCTCATTCAGAGTGGGAGATTTACCTTATCTTGATTAGAAACTGATGAATCAAGTGGGCTAAAAAATATTTTGAACAATGCAATTAACATTTTCTGTAATATAGAAATAGACCCTGCACCTAACAAAAGTTCATTATTTTCTAAGCATTCATCTTTATGAGATATATATTTCTATTTTGATTGTAGCCTATGTAACCAACTAGATGGCAAATTTTATAAATGTTTTGAGTACTCTAAAAATACACTAATCCAGAAAAATTGATCAAGAAAATGAAAAAGTAGAGGTATAAATTAAAACAATACTGAGGACAAAGGAGGAGATATAATTACAGATAGAGATAAAAGAACATCTTGTGACTAGTATGAAGAGCTTTAAATCAATAACTTTGAAGTCTTAAATGAAGGGAGTGAATTTTTAGAAAAATGTAAATTTACCAGGATTGATTAAAGTATAAATGGAAAATTAAGTAATTCAATAACTCTTAAAGACATTGAACTGGTAATGGAAATCTCCAATCCTCACACTTCCCCTATGTACTTAATTGCAAATTCACCAGGCTTTGATAATTTTCCTCAAGTTTTATTAAACATTCAAATAGAAGATCCTATTAGCCATTTTACTATAGAGATTTCTGTGTTATGATTGGTAGATGATTACATAATAAAATCTAATATCAATGGTGAAAATTTAGGAGCCCCTATGCTAACAACACTGATTTCTCAGGTCTCCTGACTTACTTATTGCATTCATGCTTTCTTCCCCATTTCTCTGTCAAAATCTCTAAATTTTCTAAAACACACTCTACTATAAACATCTGTTAGTAATATAACCTATTACCACTGAGCAGCTGGGGATGATCCTTTTACAAGAAAACGTTAAGCATCAGCTTAAAGGGAAATATTTTTGGCTAGGGCCTCCTGTAGATCCCAGAGTTCAATGTCGATTTTATCTCCAGTGTGAAGACAAGCTGGTTAACACCGCCAAGAAAAAATCAGATTATAAGAATTTAGTCATATGTCCATTTCTTGGATGTTTTTCTAATCACTATTAAAAAATTATTTGCACATTGATTTCCAGAAATTATGTGTTAGGTTTTGTGAATATGCAGCAAAATCCATTTTGGAATCCATCTGATCTCCACTTTTCCCTTGAGTGTTCATATCATGACTATTTGTATGTTAAAAATTACTCTGGTAGTATGGCAGAAGTCTGTCTCCAAGCTGCCTTGGGTACTTCATTATGATGAAGGAGGAGCATGGTGGTTTGGCATCATAATAAAATGGCATAAAGAAAAATCACCATGAATGTAATGGAGTTCCTAGGGGTTATTAAAAAGAAGGGCAATCCCCTCCTTCGCACATTTTCCTAGGTGTGACATTAATAATCTGATTTCCAGTTCTATGTAAATAGGAAAGCATACAATTTGTAATTTCTACAGGTATGCTTTTGACTGTGTTTAGTCTGAATAAAAGCAAAGGGTATGTATTGAATCATTCAAAAGGGACTGGAAATTGCATACTTCAAGCACACCTTTCAATGGTCTACTTTTGTCATTTCCGTATTAACAAAAGCTCTAGGGATGCTGGCAGTTGTATCTACCTACTTCCTTGGGAAGAAAATCTAAAATGAAAAGACTCAACAAAAGACTGTAAGATGGAAATAGATTGTTGTGAAGGAAATGTCCTGGATTTCTGTCTGTCTCTCTCTCTCTTTTTTTAATCTGTTGCCAAGGAGCTCAGAACCCAGCTTACACAAAATCTTTCCTGGATGTATTGCTGCTAATAACCCTAATTGCAAGTTAGGTAAGACATGCAAATCTATCTTTTTTGACATCACATAGACTCAAGGGGTATAGAAGCTGAAATGGAAAATGAAATGCTGTGACTGGATAAAACAAATAAAGCATATATTTTTTTAGGTGATGGATATGTGTGATGAAGGTAAAAATAAAATGAATGGGTCACCTAAAGTGGAATAGATGAAAGAATACTTTAGAGTTCCTAAGAAGTTTTCCTTGCAAAAAGATCAAACAATGGTTGAAAGTGTATTTAAAAGCTGCATTGTAGAACTTCTATTCTAAAATTCTTCTTCAGCTATTCCATTTGAGAACACACATTAGCTGTTAGGTTAGCATCAAATATGGAAATGTCAAAATGACCATGGTCTCAGTAAGGATGAAAGGGAAAACAGCGACTTGTTGTAAAAACACATCGTTAACTATATTTGCACCTCTGGTTCATTGACCTTGAGAATATAGGTCTTTTTTCTTTACCATCACAGACAGTTCCACCCTCTGGGAGAATGAGCCGCTAATGTTTGGTGAGGCGTGTCTGGGAGTGTTTCTTTGAAGACATTATGTCCCATTGTCCGAGGTCCGCATTGGATCCATCTCAGTCATTCTCAGATTAACCTGGACATCTTCTAAAAAATAGATTTCCTTTTAAACAACAGTAGCATAGGGCAACCATGACCAAACAAACTTGATAAGAAGGACTCATTTTAAAGATTTTGGTAACTATGGTCTAATTTTTCAGAAACCATCTAATTACTTTTTCTTTAAAGAGACAAGGTAGGACAATCAATCAACTTACACTGGTTTGAGTAAACCTGGAGTTTGTTTTCCTCAGCTGCTTAATATAGATTAACAGGACATAATATGAATATTTTTCTTGGATAAATTATGTGGGGTTATAGGATCATCAAAAAACTTCTAGGTTTATAACTGACGATATATCCATGTTTGGAACCTTCTCTGTGGGCCCCACTTTCCGCTCCCTGACCATGTGTTCAGCGTCCGGGGCAGGAAATTAACCTAGGCTTCTCCTGAACACAGCTTTATATTGTATTAATCAAAATACTAATTTGTTCATTATAAGCTCCCTGATGGGAAGGGCTATATTTATTTTCTAAGGTTTTATTTTCAGTGAGTTAAAAAAAATGCACTTCAGATACTAATATCTTGTTATATTGCAATGCCAAATGCATCCCTCCTGCTTTTCCTTCTTGTACTTCTCTACCCCCTTTCTGCTGATTTTGCTCTTCAGCAATAGACAAACAAGGCCATCAATCAACACCATCAATTTGCCATCAGCTCCATTTCTTCCCTGTCACCTCTTCATTTATCTGGTATTTTTATTCATAGGAAGTGCTAAGAAATCCAAGACTTTAAAAAAGCATTTAAAAGTAGCAGTAGTTTATTCATAACTCAGACTCTGGGTTCTTTTATTTTAAAATGTGAAACTCACCTTCTGGAACACACACTCTATGATAGACATGTCACTTCCTTAAGGTGTATTCTAAGAAAAGCTACACCTGTTTTAATTGGCCCTCCCTTCCCTGACTGATTTGAGGGTTGCTACACATACCTATGATGAAGTGACATGACAGGAGCTTTCCAGGAATGCTGTTGCTTCAAGTGTGTGTAGCAGATTTTTCTAGGGCAATTTTAAAGAGTGTTGAGGGAAAATAAAAAAAAGAAATGAAATAACTTGGGAATAAAAACAACCATTTATTGAGTACATGCTCTGTACTAGATGCTTCATATGCAGTTTTCCACTTAATCCTAATAGCAGCCTTATAAAGTGTGTATTATTACCTTATTTCCTAGCTCAAGGATGGGGGCAGAGAGATTGTGTAACATACGAAATGAAAGAGCTGGGATTTAAGCCCAGGTGTATATCTGACTTTGGAGCCCATGTCTATTCCATGTGACAGACTTATTAGCAAGAAAGCAGTGACACATTTTATTTTTATCAGTGGGGGAGACATGTGGATCAGCCCATTCTTTCATTGGACCCTGTTTCTGCTAAAAAGTCAGTAAGAATAGAAACAATAATGTAGTGATCAGCTCAGTTCTAAAAAAGGGTTCAGTGTACCACCGTCCAAAATATTTACATATTTACATCGAGAGCATAAATATACAATGTTTCTTCATAGTCTTTTTTCCTTTTTATTGAACTTTTTGGGTGACAATGGTTAACAAAATTATATAGGTTTCAGGTGCACGATTCTACAACGCATCATCTGTACACTGTAGTGTGTGTCCACCAACCCAGGTCAAGTCTCCGTCCCTCACTATTGATCACCCTGTACCTTCCTCCACCTCCCTCCAAACTCCCCCCCGGCCTCCCGGCCCCCAAGCAATCACTATACTATTGTCCAGGTCCATGCGTTTTTTTCTGTTTTGTTTTTTTTTCTTTTTTTGCTCAATCCCTCCTCTCCCACCTCCAACAGCTTTCAGCCTGCTCTCTAGGAGTCTGTCACTATTTTCCTTGTTAGTTCGTTTTGTTTGTTATATTCCACACACGAGTAGAATCATATGCTATTTGTCTTTCTCTGACTGGCTTATTTCACTTACCATAATACTCTCCAGGTCCATCCATGCTGTCATAAAAGGCAAGATTTCCCTCTTTTCTACGGCCAAGTAGTATTCCATTGTGTAAATGTATCACAAGCTTTTTTATCCACTTATTTGTTTAATAACATGTTATTTAACCTTCATGTCTTCATGTGTTTTCATTTTTTAAAAAGATTTTGTTTATTTATTTTTAGAGAGAGGGGAAAGGAAGGAGAAAGAGAGGGAGAGAAACATCAATGTGTTGTTGCCTCTCACACCATCCCCCCCACTGGGGACCTGGCCTGCAACCCAGGCATCTGCCCTGACTGGGAATGCAACAGGCAACCCTTTGGTTTGCAGGCCAGTGCTCAATCCACTGAGCCACACCAGCCAGGGTGAAGATTTTATTTATTTGTTTTTAGAGAGGGCGGGGGGCAAAAGAGAAGAAGAGAAACATTGATGTGTGAGAGATATATCAATTGGTTGCCTTTTGCATGTCCCCAGGTGGGGACCCAGCCCACAACCCAGGCATGTGCCCTGATTGAGAATCGAAATGGCAACCGTTGAGTTCACAGGCCGGCACTCAATCCACTGAGCCACATCAGCTAGGGCTCATTTTTTTCTTGTGGATGATTTCTAGTTTCATGCCATTATGGTCAGAGGTGCTTGTTATGATGTCAATATTCTTAAATTTATTGAGAATTGTTTTGTGTCTTAACATGGGCTCGATCCTAGAAAATGTTCCCTGTACACTTGAAAATAATGTATATTCTGCTGCTTTGGAGTAAAATGCTCTGAAGATATCAATTTAAACCCATCTGACCTAGTGTGTCATTTAAGGCTGTCATTTCCTGTCTGGAAGATCTATCATTGATGTCAATGGGGTGTTAAAAATCCCCTACTATACCTGTATTACTGTCGGTTTCTTCCTTTATGTCCATCAAGATTTGCTTTACATATTTAGGTGCTCTTGTGTTGGGTGCATAAATGTTTATGAGGTTATGTGCTCTCATTGGATAGCTCCCTTTATCATTATGGACTGTCCTTCTTTGTCTCTTTCTATAGACTTTGTTTTAAAGTGTATTTTGTCAGATATAAGTATTGCTATGTCAGCATTTTTTTCTTTCCACTTGCGTAAAATATCTTTTTCTGTCCCTTTACTTTTAATCTTTCATTCTTAGGTGGGTCTCTTATAGATAGCAAATACATGGGCCTTGTTTTTTTATTCATTCAGCTACCCTGTGTCTTTTGAATGGGGCATTTAAGCCATTTACACTAAAAATGATTATTAGTAAGTACATATTTATTGCCATTTTATCTTTTTACTATGTTCCTCTGTTTTTTTTTCCTCCTCCTCCTCCTCCCGCTTCTTCTTCTTCTAACAGGCCCTTTAACATTTCTTGTAACACTGTTTTGGTGGTAACAAACTCCTGGAGTGTTTTCTTGTCAGGGAAGCTTTTATTTCTCCTTCAATTTTATTTTTATTATTTTTTTTAGAGAGAGGGGAAGGGAGGGAGAAAGAAAGGGAGAGAAACAGCAATGTATGGTTGCCTCTCACATGGCCCCCACTGGGGACCTGGCCTGCAACCTAGGCATGTGCCCTGACGGGGAATCAAACCGGGACCCTTTGGTTCCCAGCCCGCACTCCATCCGCTGAGCTACATCAGCCAGGGCTTCTCCTTCAATTTTAAATGATAGCCCTGCTAGGTAAAGTAGTCTTGATTTTAGGTCCTTGCTTTTCATCATTTTGAATATTTCATGTGAATCCCTTCTGGCCTGAAATATTTCTGTTGAGATATCAGCAGACAGTCTTATGAAAGCTCCCTTATAGGTAACTAACAGTCTTTCTCTTGTGGCTTTTAAGATTCTCTCTTCGTCTTTAATCTTTGCCATTTTAATTATGATGTGTTTTGGTGTGGGCCTCTTTGGGTCCATCTTGTTTGGGACTCTCTGTGCTTTCTGGACTAGTGTCTCTTTTTTTGAAGTACATTTTATTGATTATGTTATTATAGTCATCCCAGTTTTCCCCGCTTTGTCCACCTCTGCCCAGTACCACCTTTCCCTCTAGCTGCTCCCCCGTCCCCACCCTTAGTTCATGTTGATGGGTTGTGCATATAAGTTCTTTGGCTTCTCCATTTCCTATACTATTCTTAACACCCCACTGTCTATTTTGTACCTACCAATTATGCTTTTTAATCTCTTCACCTTTTCCCCCTTTCTCTCCCCCTCCCAGCTGATAAACCTCCAAATAATCTCCATACCTATGATTCTGTCCCTGTTCTGGTTGTTTGCTTAATTTTTTTTTTTAAGGCTCCATTGAGGATAGCTGTGAATTTTTTTTTACCTTTTTAATGTTCATAGTTTTGATCTTTCTCTTAAATAAGGCCCTTTAACATTTCATGTAATAATGATTTGGTGATGATGAATTCCTTTAGCTTTACCTTGTCTGGGAAGCATTTTATCTGTCCTTCCATTCTAAATGACAGCTTTGCTGGATAGAGTAATCTAGGTTGTAAGTCCTTGCTTTTCATCACTTTGAATACTTCTTGCCAGTCCCTTCTTGCCTGCAAAGTTTCTTTTGAGAAATCAGCTGATAGTCAGCTGATAGGGAACTCCTTTGTAGGTGACTGTCTCCTTTTCTCTTGCTGCTCTTAAGATTCTCTCCTTATCTTTAATGTTTGACATTTTAGTTATGATGTGTCTTGGTGTGGTCCTCTTTGGGTCCAACTTGTTTGGACCTCTCTGTGCTTTCTGGACTTGTATGTCTATTTCCTTCACCAAATTGGGGAAGGTTTCTTTCATTATTTTTTCAAATAAGTTTTCAACTTCTTGCTCTTCCTCTTCTCCCTCTGGCATCCCTATGATTTGGATGCTGACATATTTGGGATGTCCCAGAGTCTTCTTATACTATCTTCTTTTTTAAAAAATTCTTGTTTCTTCTTTCTGTTCTGGTCGAATGTTTATTTCTTCCTTATGTTCCAAATTGTTGATTTGAATACCGGCTTCACTGTTGGTTCCCTGTAGATTTTTCTTCATGTCACTTAGTGTAAACTTCATTTCTTCCTTTATGTTGTTGCTGTACTTGATGAGTTCTTTGGCTCTCTTGATCACCAGTGTTTTGAACTCTGCATCTGATACGTTTGCTATCTCTGTTTCATTTAGTTTCTTCTGGAGTTATGTTTTGTTCTTTCATCTGGGCCATATTTCTTTGTCTACTTAATTTGGCAACTTCCCTGTGTTTGTTTCTGTGTATTAGGTAGAGCTGTTTGACTCCCTGTAAAAGGCACTTGTAAAATTGTGTGGGGTGGAGGCTTAGGTAATCCCCAGGGTGGAGCAACCTGCTTCACTGCTTTGTGGCTCTGTGTGTGGGGAGGGGTCAGAGAGGGGACAGTGCTATTGCCTGGCTTCTTGGGATTTGCCCAGCACTCACCCCATTTCTAGTCCTTCACGCACTCCCTGTATGTGACTCCCTGCCCTTCCAGCTCTTGCCCTGGTGTTGAATCCCAGAGTGGGTGGTTTGCATATGTTTTAAGGCTGTGTGGGCCCTTTAAGTGAAGTTTCCTGAAAATCTGGTGGTTTTTCCAATGCCCTAACCCTCACTGGTTTTTACAACCAGAAGTTATACGGATTATCTTCTTGGCACTGGAACCCTGGGCCGTGTGGTCTGGCCTGGGACTGGGATTGCTTGCTCCCAAGTTGTTCCTCCCAATTTTTATCCACCAGAAATGAATGTGGAACCATCTGTGCCTATTCTGTTTCCACTGCCGCCTCTCCATGCCCCACCATGTCTCCTTGCCTCTCCGCCCCATTTCTGTGTCTCCACCCCTCCTACCCATCTGGATGATTGTGGCTTCTTTAAATCCTTTGTTGTCAGACTGCCATACAGGTCAATTTTCTGACAGTTCCGCATGTTATTTGTTTTTGAGATTTAGTTGTAATTCTTTTTGTGGTTGCACAAGGAGGTGAAGCATGTCTACCTATGCCTCCATCTTGACTGGAAGTCTGGACTGATGTGTCTTTTTCATTCACCAGGTTAGGGAAGTTTTGGTCATTATTTTTTCAAATAGGTTCTTGATCCCTTGCTGTGTCTCTTCTCTGGTTCTTCTATGATGTGGATGCTTCACATTGTTCCAAAGGTCCCTTAAATTATCCTCATTTTTAAAAATTCTTTTTTCTTTTTGCTGCTCTGATGGGTGTTTTTTTCTACCTTGTCTTCCAAATTGCTGATTTGATCCTCTGCTTCATCCAATCTACTCTTTATTCTTTCATGTGTTTTTCATTTCAGATATTGTATTCTTCATTTCTGATTGTCCTTTTTTGTGGTTTCTGTCACTTTTTCCATGCCGTTAAGCATCCTTATATCCATTACTTTGACCTCTATATCTGATCAATTGTTTGCCTCCATTTCATTTAGTTCTTTTTCTAGAGATTTCTTTTGTTCTTTCATTTGGGGTCTGTTTCTTTGTCTTCCCATTTTTGACTGCCTCTTTTTATTTGTTTTTATGTATTAGCCATAACTCTTAGTCTTCATAGAGTGGCCTTATATAGTTGGTGTCCTGTGGAGTCCAGTGGTGCAGTCTTCTTGATCACCTTAGCTGGGTGCTCCAGGATTGTCTTTTGTGTGGGTTATGTGGTCCCTCCTTTTATTATTGGGCCTTGATTTCTATTGGCCCTTTTGTGTGTGGAATTGTCCCTCAGGCTGGCTGACTATGAGACTCAACCACAACCACGGCATGCGAGCTGCTGTGCAGCTGCTGACCACATGAAACCGAATTCACCTCAGCAGGGTTTGGTGCCTGCCAACTTCTCCCTTTGATTATGCTGTTTGTGAAGCTTATTGGATCCTGCTCTGATATTATTTGAATCTGGCCACTGAGTATGTTGGTTTTGGGCCTCTTGGGAGGGACTCTGGTGCAGACCAATATAAGATGCTGCTTGTGACTGGCCCTTGGCAACTTGTTTGGTGCTACAAGCGATTGACAGTTTGTGACGCCCTCTTCTGGGCCTGAGTGTATGCAGGAAGGACCATGCTGTGCTCCAAAGCCAGCTTTTACCAGCACCAGGCCCAGTGGCAGGTCAGCAAAAGTCCGAAGGCACCTAACAAGTTCTGCCTCCTCCTGCCTCTGTCTGCTGGCTCCCTGTTAGGCGCAGTCACTGAAAGAGCCTCTGGCTATACTACTCAGCAGGGCATAAGCGTCATGGCACAGGGCAAGAGGGAATCCAGAGGGTGGGGCTGATGCCACATGGAGGTGAGTGCTGTGCCCAGGAAAGATGGTGTCAGTCTCAGTTTGGCTTCCTCTGTAAATCCTTGTTTTAAGGCTTCTCTTCAGTTAGTTTTCAGTCAGTTATTCAGGATAATTGTTCTATAATTTAGCTGTAATTCTAGTTTGGTTCTGGGAGGAGGTGAGTGTTGCTTCCCTCTTCTCCACCTCTATCTTGTATCTCTTCATAGACTTTTTTGTTTTTGTTTTTTATTTATTTATTTATTTATTTTTACTTTATTGTTGGTCAATTACAGTTGTCTGCATACTCTCCCCTCCCCTCCCCCTCCAACCCACCTCCCTTCTCTTCCTCCTTTCCCTGCCTTGGTTCTGTCCATGTGTCCTCTATAGTGGTTCCTGAAAACCCTTCTCCCATTGTCCCCTCCCCCCTCCCCTCGGCTATTTCTGCTTTAATTTGTATTTGTAAGAAAAGAGTACCTATCATCTTAAAAACTTTCATACCATCTCATTATTATCCTTGGCCTATAATAAATGAAAGCATTTCATTTATTATATTTTTGGTTTGGTGGGATGAATAAGACTGGTGGACTCACATATTCATGTTTTGGAGATATTTTTTCAAGAAAGAAGATGAGAAAAAAAGCAAGAAAAAAAAGAGAGACAAAACTCACGGAAATGTTCTTTAGTGTTTAAATATTTTTTAATATTTACGTGGTAGGTGTTTAGTAGGTGTTGGCGCATCAAAAAGTGAAGTTTAGAAAACAGGAGAGAAAGAATGAAAGGAAATTGATAGGAGAGGCAAGACTATGTTGAACGCTAATGATGAAGAATTTGCTGTTCTCTGTAACTATTTTATGAATTCGTGTCTCTCCCACCATTATGATTTATTGAGAACATGATATGATGTGATGCAGGGGATGTTTAGGAAGTAAATCTTCATTATTACATTATTTCTTTCATGAAACATTTTCATTCAACTTTAACACCTGAGTTATTGTGCTAGGGTTTAAAAGCGAAGCACTCTTTACTAATTGGATGTGAGTTGAAGGAGGGTGCCTATACTGTTCCCATTTGTCAGAGGGAGCTCCATGGAGCGCATGGAAAAGACAATCAAGTAATTAACCACTTACGTTATTGGCGGTCCTCAGGGCACAGTCATTGTATAACAGGATATTTAAGTAGTTTTTGTCCAGTTAGGAAGTAAACCATTCCCTTTTTATTTCTATAGGCTTACACAATTTTAAAAGTCTGCTTAGAACACAAAGAGGGCTTGTAACTCAAGCACTACTTTTAATAGATATGAAAGGTAGCTCCTTACATCCAAGTCAGATGTAAAATTTATGGAAAGCGGGCAATAAACTTAATAAGGTGTTATATAGTATGCAGAATAAATATTAGTACAGTACATGAACCTAAATGACAGCAACAAATTATAAAGCTTAGCATGCAATTAAAATTGCTAATGGAATACTGTACAGAATGAGTTTATTCTTAGATCAGTCAAAGAGCAGCTATTTGGTGTCAGAACCACCACTTGAACTAATGACACCCTCTTAGACTTATTTTTAAACACTCTATCTGTCATGCAATAGCTACAGTCTATGGAAGTCTTCATTTTAATGTTTTAACGTATGCTGTATATGCTAATACAATGTGTCCTCAAGGCAGAAAGTCCTTGTGGCCAAGAGGCAATGATCAGATTTATGCTCCAATGTATTTTTCTGATGTCAAACTTATGGGCAGACAACAATAATAGTATCTCTACTAGTGATTAGCAGGTCAACAGCATCTTAGATTTAAAATTTAGGACCCAAAAGCTGCCTGAAATTTGTCAGTGAACAAGTCCCTGCTGCCATGGCAATGAATACACCCTAAGATAGAGATTTTTAACTACCGTACCATGGCAGGCACACTGGTGTGCCGCAAGAAATTTTAAAACACGTAATACCTGACTATTTAGTCAGGGGCACTGACCTCTTTTCCCTTAGACTGTCAAATAAAAAAATGCCAACAGCCAGCACAACAATAGCTGTCTGGTGTGAGTAAATAAAAATTTTACTTAATTTTTATCAGATGGGTATAGAATATATTTTTGTGTGCTGCAGAATTTTAGTAATTAGTTTATGCATGCCATGAGATGAAAAAGGTTGAAGGTCACTGCTCTAAGATTTTGTTACTGTTTTTTACAAGGTTGTGTTTCTTGGCCCCGTGCGTTTGTGCACGTGGTTCCATCTGTCAGCTTCATTTACCTTATCTTCCTGTGTGCAAATCTCACTTATCTCTCAAGTCCCAGATCAAATCACATCCTTTCCTAGAAACTCTCTCCCAGTCTTCCCAGTTGGAAGTAATCTTTCCTGTATTTGAACTTCCATAACATTTATTTGTACTCTGTTAGTGCTTTGCACTACCTATGTTGAGTATTCTGTGGTTATTTTATATTTTGCATATTTTATAAATAAATATCTATAAAGAGATACCCTAGGTATCATAGTTATTTGTATATTTACTTTGTCTTTTATTTGGGACTAATTTAGGGGAGAAGTTTCCCATAATTAGGTATGGAAACAAAAGAATGCCAGCTTTGGTTTATAAGCTAGTTAGAGACATTTACTGAAAGCTTAGCACTTAAATTGGGGATACCTGAAAAAAGATAGTGTGACAGCAATCTTTGATGGTGTTGGCACATAGAAATACCCTTTCTATGTGTAATTTTGAAAGTTGTCATCTGTTAACTCTAAACCCATGTCCGTATTTGGATGAGAAGAAAGGAATGACCTCCTGTATTCAGGAGGAACATGTAGAGTCCATGGTAGAAATGAGTAGAAAAAATTTAGTGTTGATGTTGAATCTGATCTACTCATCATTAGAAACAGGGAGTCTCTAAGACCATGGAGGTGCCCTCAGATCCCCCGTCAAGAGAGAACCTGTTTGAAGGTGTAACTACAGCCTCCAGATGTTGCAACTTTGGAATCTACCAGAGCTTTCAATTCCAACTTCATGCTCTTCTAGGACTGCTCATAGCCAGTAACAGCACAGCAGGGGGTCTGTAGCACCAGGTCATTTCTGCCCAATAAGGGACTCCTTTAATGGGCAATCTTTGCTCCAGGGCTCCCCACTGGCTTAGCTGGGACTTTCTCAAGCCACATTGCAGTATGAGGCTCTTCCTACCCAATCCTTTCTACACTCTTTCTTTTGACAAGTATCAAATCAGCATTGTGACACAAAGGCTCTCCTTTCTACTGTTGCTTTTCTTATCCTCCGCAGCAATTTATTTCCTCCAGTACATCTCTTGCACTTCCAATTCTGTCCTTGTATCTGTTTCTAGGAGTACCTGAACTGACACAGCTTCAGACTAGCTATCATACTGATCATCCCCCAGGGCAGAATTGGACCTGACACACACGAATTCATTAATTCATTCAATTTGTTTCAGAAATATTTTTGAGTATTTACTATATGTCAGGCACCTCTGTTGTAGATACTAGGAATATAGGAATGAACAAGGCAGACAAGATTCATGTTTTGAATACAATCTACATTCATAAGAAAACTAAATAATTATTGTTTTTCATTTATCTTCATGTTTATTATTTCTGTTTTAACTCATAAGGTTGCGTAGCTCACAGCTAGTTACCAATTCTTAGCAAATTGGTGTCTTTATGTCCTTGTTCTTTTCCTTCCTTTCGACTTTTTCCCTTCATTTCTTCTTTCCATCCTTTCTTCCCTCCTTCTTTCCATCAGAATAATTAGTACTTTATGCTTCTAATGAAAGAAAACTTACAGATGGGTGATTGTACCTTAACCTCAGTGAGGGCAAAGCCTGGTCCACTTGGACGGAATAAGGGATACCGATGCGTTGTCAGTACAGAACAGAAGAAACGTTGGGGGAAACTGGGGCTCTCAGAATCTGTGGTTGGCTGTAGGTTTGATGGTATTAGAGGGGTTGGTTCCTTTTATATCCTAGGGAATATTGGTTGTGGAAAAAAATGATACTGTAAACTCTAATGACTTTTTCAATCCTCACCTGAGGATATGTTTTATTGATTTTAGAGAGAAAAGAAGAGAGAGAGAGAGGTAGAGAGAGAGAGAGACATTAATATAAGAAAGAAATGAGAAACATTGATCGGCTGCCTTCTGTACACATCCCGATCAGGGATGGAAACTGCAAACTAGGTATGTGCTCTGACTAGGGATCGAGCCCATCACCTATTGGTGCATGGGATGATGCTCCAATCAACTGAGCCCCCTGGCCAGGGCAACTCTAATGATTTTTAAATATTAAACACTTAATACTTTCCTAAATCAGGAGCTGGAAAATTATGGCCATGGACCAAGTCCAGCCTGATGCCTATCTGTGCACAGCTTTATTGGAGCACAGCCATGCCCTCTCATTTCGGTGTCATCTACGGTTTCCTTCGCGCTACAACTGTAGGGCTCAGTAGTTGTGACAGAGATGATCGGGCCTGCAAGCCTGAAATACTTACCATACGGCCTTTTACAGAAAATATTTGCTGACCTTTGGTTCAAATATTTTCATTCTGCTGACTCAGTTAATGTAAAAAATCTCATGCTGTATCAAAATAAGTATTCCAAAATAGAAACATTGAATACATATTTAATCACCCTGTCTTGAGTTTTAATTAAATCTACAAATTTAGTATACCTTCTTCTCTTAAATATTTTACACATCTTCCCCTGTCCCAAATAAACCAAACAAGTAAAAACCACAATGACTACAAAATATCATAGTGATTACAAAACTGTTATACTCAGACTGTTTACAAAATTTCTAATTCCATGGATTGAGTCTGTTTCTTCATTATCTCTATTGATATCCTTATTTTTAATTTCATACCTTTCTCAAGATTACTTTCTTGGTTGTTATAATTAAGCAGATACTATTTCTAGGATGGTAGTATTCTTCTTAGTTGTAGTAATATTACCAGACATGATGGGAAAAAAGAAGGAAGGAAAGAAAGAAAGACAGTTGCGGCTCAGGATCTGGATCAATTCTTCATAAGGAGACAATTGGTTGTATAGCCCAAGTTGAATGAAACCCAAGTCTGTGATCATTAGGGTGAATCCATTGAAAAAATATATATATATTTTATTGATTATGTTATTACAGTTGTCCCATTTTCCCCCATTTATTCCCCTCTGCCCTGCACCCCCTCCCACCAGCATCAACCCCCACCACCTTAGTTTGTGTCTATGGGTCGTACATATAAGTTCTTTGGCTTCTACATTTCCTGTACTATTCTAACTGCCTCCTGTCTAGTTAGTACTTACCATTTATGCTTCTTATTCCCTGCACCTTTTCCCTGCATTGTACCCCCCTCTCCTTCCCTGCTGATAACCCTCCATGTGATCTCCATTTCTGTGATTCTGTTCTTTTTCTAGTTGTTTGCTTAGTTTGTTTGTTTTTGTTTTTTTTTTTTTTGTTTTTTTGGCTAGGATGTTGATAGTTGTAAGTTTGTTGTCATTTTACTATTCATAGTTTTTGATCTTCTCTTTCTCAGATAAGTCCCTTTAACATTTCATATAATAAGGGCTTGGTGATGATGAACTCCTTTAACTTGATCTTATCTGGGAAGCACTTTATCTGCCCTTCCATTCTAAATGATGATTTTGCTGGATAGAGCTATCTTGGATGTAGGTCCTTGACTTTCATAACTTCAAATACTTCTTTCTAGCCCCTTCTTCACTACAAGATTTCTTTTGAGAAATCAGCTGACAGGCTTATGGGGACTCCTTTGTAGGTAACTGTCTCCTTTTCTCCTTTTCTTACCCTTCTTGGACATGTGTCTGAAGTAAGGCTAATCCCACCTTCCCAGTTGAAATCTTCAGGGAGTCAGCGTTGATACAAAGCACTGGAATGGTCCTTCCAAAGGCTGTCCCCTGAAGCAGAGATAGTCTGTTAATGCTGTAAACTAACAATAACTTCAGACTGTGATAAAGAATCAAAAACATATTTGGGCAAAAGATACTGCAGCCAACGGAGACACAGATTCAGGTGACAAATTAAATTATATTCCACCAAGACCAAAATGAGTCTGCCTTTCATAGCTTTATTTCTTACCCAGGTTCTCTATTAGATCTGTTTTATGTAGCTGAGGTATCTAAAATTCGTAGTTATTGAAACTGGAAAAGTTGGCATTTGTGCTGCCTGTCACTACAAGAACCAATAAGCAGAAACAGGGATTGAATCTTTACAGGCATTTTATTCAGACGGCCGGCGATCTGAGAAGATGGTGGGTTATGTACCGTAACAGACTGTCTTACGTTGTCTTTGAATTCAGCCTTTTTCATAAGGAGAAAAAAGTGTAGGTAAAGGATTTGCAATTCAAGGGAAAAGCGTAGTTAAGGGATTTGGAATTCAGGAAAGAAGTTAATCAGATAAAAGATACAGTCCGGCAATTTCCGGACATCCTTTCCCTCGTTGACTGGTGATTTTCTATCTGGGTCCTGTGTCCTATGTCCTGAGTGATTCTCTTTATCTGGGTCCTGGGCAGCGGAATGTCTCTCCCTGGAACAGAATGGCTCAGGTACCATCCTGACTGCTTATGGTCTCTTCTGGACACAAAGTTTGACTTGCTCATGGTCTCCTGCAGTCAGGGTGGGCCGTACCTTCATTTCTGGCTGAAACAATGGCTTTTTACATGCATTAGCTACTGAGCTTATTAACTAGTACCTAAAACAAAAATTTTCCAACTCTTGAGTTCCCCCATCATTGTGATTGGATGGGCAGATCTCAATCCGTTAGTAGGAAGACAAAACCTGCGTTTCCCTGCAGTGGTTGACCCAGATGGCGTGGACAGAGTACATGAGGAGCCCCTGTCAGCAAAAGGCCACTAAACTCTTATCAGTCATAAAATTTGGGCTCTCAGTTGACCAGGGGGAGTCCATTTCAGCAGATAAATTCCTTCTCAGGGCCCACATTGCCTGTTTCTTAATTTCCTGGAGGTCTTTTATTCTAGACCCGAAAGTTCATTTTTTCATTAGATTCTGTAATCTGTTTTATTATGGTTTATTATTATTACTACTGTAAATTAACCAGAATTCAGTTCTGTTACCTTCAAATAATCCTGACTGATGCATACATCTTTGTGGGTGGGCATGTGGGTTGCCAGTAGCTTATACTGCAACCATGGTAGATTGTGAAAATTATCTGCATGGTGACATGATAGGTTCTTTTAGAGAAGATTTCAGTCACTAACAATGGCTGTGGGGAAAATGTGTCCTTTTTATTCACAAAGGAGGTATGTTTTTTTTGAGGTACAGTTTTTGTACTGGTTTTATATATTTATAAGTAGAGTCGTTCTCAGAGTTATTTTAGTGAAAAAGACAGATTACTCATAATTTGTCATTTTCAGAAAGAGAGAACATAAGGCCTTCTTTGAGGGAAAGGTCTGCCGAACCTACCACTCTGTCCCCAAGGTCATCTGAGGTTACATATCCTGTATATACAACACAATTACTCAGCCTCTGCCTCCATAAGGGAGAAAGCCAGAGGTACTTTCAGGTTGTTTTCTTTGATGTCTTGGTATGGAGATTTGCTCACAGACAATGGCTTCAGGCTATCAAGTGTTTGAACTTGTTTGAGTTGAAGTATATGGCTCTTGCCAGCAAGGGTGCTGTGTTTTCCCCATCTGTGAAGTGCTATTCTCATTTCCTGTGTCTGATAAATGATGACTGACCTAGAAATTCGCTGGGTTAAAGTGATAGGTAAACAGTAAATAATAGCAGTGAGTCCAGGAGATCACAGTCTAAGTTGGGTGCCCTCTGCATTCTTCAGCACTTTATTGTTGGTTTTTGGTTTTTGGTTTTCAAATTGCCTGACTCAGTCTTTGGATCATGTGAAGTAATCCATTCCAAATCAAAGGTACAATAGCACCTATCAAGTATTGAGTATACTGTGTCAGGCAATGTATTAGGTGGTTTGTAAAATGCGTGTTCTATTTTCACTGATATCTTGAATAAATATTGTTATCACCAATATTTATTGGGTTTCAAAAGTTATGTGATTTGATAAAGGTTTCCTTACTCTAGTTTTTTGACATTTATTCTCATAACAGCCACCCTAGTCCTGCACATTTGTATAGAGAATTAACATAAAAGTCTTGATAAATAATCAGATGAAAGAAGACGTGTATACATACACAGCCTTTGTTTCAATCAGTTTCAAATCTCAACCTCTTTGCTCCTATTCTTTTATCACATCCAGCATCCAATATCTTTTCCGAGTCAGAAATCTGAAAGTCACCCTGAACTTTCCTTCTTTTTAATTTCTTTTTGTCAATCAGTTATCAAGTCTTATCAAAACTGTAACTGGAATGTGACTATTTTTCTTCCTTCCTACTGCCACTGCCATAGTTCAGTTTACCATTATCTCCTCATCTCGATGACAGAGTTACTGCAACAATATTCTAGCTGTATCTAAAAGGAAATATCTCTGGTGATCTAAGCTTACCTAGGCCTCTTAGAGCTGTGGACTTTTGGGAATGATTTATGGTCGTAGAGGAGTATAGAGCAGAGTGGGGTGGAGTGATAGTGGGTGGTCACAGACCGGGATGAGAGACCATCTATGGGGGAAGAGTACAGATGGGGTGGTTCATTTTAGTGGTGGGCTAAAATCATGACAGAACCCTTTGAACCAAGGGTAAGAGATTACATTATTAAGCCAGAAATGGGCCTGGCTTTAGGTTCTAGACTTAACAGATCAGCGTCTCACACTGTAGAGGCTAGGTAAGGTACTAAGAGAACAGTGAGAGGTCAGCAATGTATGAGGAGAAAAGAAGAATAAAATTTGGAGAGATAAGGTGGTCACTTCCCTAACATTTTTCAAGTTCTAAGTAGGATGTGTTTGTTGAACAAGGCCCTGTATAAAGGCCATGTTATCCCTTGGGTGGTATTAAGGTCTTCTCAGTTTGAGGGTAGACTCCAAGTGGCTGGGCCAATATAAATCTTTAGGAGCTAAGAGCTTCGAGCCTAAGCATCAGTACTATGAGTTTAGTAATGCTTTTTGGCCAGACCTTTCCCTTAGCAAGAAATCTAAAAGTTGCCAATATTGTGCCCAAATATGTTGAGTCATGCCCATTCTGGACTGTACAAAGGCAGAATAAAAGACAAGTAACAGAGTTATAAATAGCCTGATTAGGTTAGATTTTTGAAAAGATAAAATGAAAGAAGGCAGATTTATATTAAGAAGACCTTAGAAGCTGAGGGACTGGTCACTCTGAGTGAAGCGATGTTAAATAGAATCCACAAGGCTCAGGCTGATGGGTTTTTGCTAAATCACTATGGATTCTATTTACCCAGAGTACTAGTTTATTGTGTAGTAGACAGAGTCTTGGGGAACAAGTACAAACAGCAGACTCCCTATCAAATAGCACCCTCGGCCTGGGAGGGAAACATTACGGGTCTCTCAGCCAGGACGAAACAGCACTTCATTGAAAACGTTCTCACTCTAAACTTACAGGGATCCTGATTTCTAAATTGGTTTCAATTAAATATATTTTTTTCCTTTTTAAGAAAACAATATCCATCTACAATCTCTTCTAACTCTTGGCAGATCTGTGATGCTATAGCACTCCACACCTTCCCAGTGGCTGCAATTACACACATCAAATTTCAGGACGGACGACAAGGTAAGATTCTGAAGGTAAAAGGCTACCACTTATGGTACCCATTTTGCTCTCATGTATCACAGCCTTTTATTGTCGGGAGTTATTTAGAGAAACAGTCATCAGCTAACAAAACCATCTGTTAGTTAACAACAGCAAAATATGAGGCTATTTCAAAATGGCGTGGGGCATTTCAAGTTAAGGGCAGACAGGTGCCAACTATTTTTTTTCCCTTCAGTCTTTCCTTGTTGAAAAAGAATGCATTTGTTATCAAAGCCAGTTTGGCTAATGTGCTTTCACCTCATACATATCTAGAAATCAAAGCTGCCTAGAAAGTTATTTGAGGGTATGTTCTCCCTTTGGAGCCCATCTTGCTCCAGTCATGCTAATAGGAATTTCATGTGTGTGTCAGGAAGACAATATAGCCTTTATGCAGTTCAACCAACACGTCCTACTCAAAACACGGTAAATGTTGGGAAAGCAGAAACGGTCTCATTGGACAGACTTCGTAAAATTCTTCACCTTTGTGCTTTCCTACACGACTCCATTACTTTGACCAGATTCGGGAGGAGGGGTGGTAGATGAAGAATCTCTGTACTCCTCCTTTTCCCTCAACCAGATAGTTTCCCAAATCAGCTAAATATAACTCCATTTATTGTCATGCTAAAACGTTCTATTTAGCTGTGTTTAACTGGATATCATGATTCCATGGGCTGACCTTTCGCTCCTGGGAAGTCGTTTTAAATTCAATCCCGGCAAAGGAAAATCCTTCCCATTCGTTGGCTGTGAAAGGTCAGAAGTGAAATGTGTTTTGATGGTATCTGCCTATGGTTTAATTCTCAGTAAACTTGAGCACTAACTGGGCCTCAATTGTGCTTTGTCTTGGGAATCTGAGTTCTAAGAAGCCTGGGAGAGCTGAGTGGGAGACGAGGGGCGGAGTTGCTGGCATCAGCTAGGGGTGCACAAAGGTACCAGCTGAAAGGTGAGGTATATGGTGCTAAGTTAGGTCAATGCTGCCTCCTTTCTGAGTTGATGGGGGATTCAGACGAAAATATATAGTTTCTCTCCCTGTTTCATTTGATCTCTCTAAGAGGGACATTTCCCACTTTCTGGGAGGCAGAGAGGGCTTGGGGTGAGATAGGGAAGGAACTAGAAGTGTGTGAACCAGTCAAGAGGAAATCGGAGTATCCTGAAAATGTAGCCACCTCAGGGTCCAGAGTATAAACTCAGTGTTCCAAGTTTAAATATTTCCCTTTTACAACCTCTTTCTCTTCACAGTTCAGTAGCACTTCAATCTCCAGTGAGTTTCTCCCCATTATCTTTTGCTGATTTTTACCTGAATAAAATATTTCTATTAAATTGTACCAGAAAGTCCCCTTTGTACAAAAAATCATATTTTACCAAACAATATTTGCAATTCTGTCAAAGACTTATGAAGAGTTCAGTGGGTGGGATATTGGGGTGAAGCTTCTAGATTTTAGTTTTGTTTGGTTTTTACTCTATTTCAACTTTTTAGTGACTCTGTGCCATAATCTTTCAATTAACAAGTGTAATATCTGGCTTCTTTCTTGCTGAGGAAGAAGCCCAGAAGAGAGTCTGTCTTCCCCACCACCCGATTTCTCTTGTCTCACACACCCTGTGCTGTACTCACCGAGGATTCAGTGTTCCCCGAGCACGGCTTGGAAGCCTGTACTTCCGTGCCTCTGTGTATGTTGCTTCCTTTTCCTGGGATGTCCTCATCAAAGTTCTATTCATGCATGAATGCCAAAATGTCACTTCTTTCTGTAAAGCCTTTGCTCTCCCTGTCTGAGAAGGCAAGTGTGGCTTCCATAACACTGTGCCTACGCATCTGTTATGGTTTTATGCATTGTGGTACATGTGTGTGTTTCCCGCTCAATCCAGCTCCCTGAGGGCAGAAGCTAGGTCTTCTTCATCTTTATATCCCAGAGTTTAGCTCAGGGATTACTCCTGGAAGAGGAGACTTTCGCCTTCCTACCACAGAAGTATGAGCAGTTAGGCCTTTGATATCAAGGTAAAGAAATGAAATGATGTCTCTTCTATCAAATGTATCTTGAGAGTTCATAGCAGCCACAGGAATAGGCAGAAAACAAAACATTCTCTAAAAGCAGCAAGGGCAGTTCTCTGCTAATAAGTGAGAAAAATTCTGCTTCCCTTTTTCTTTTTCTTTTCTTCTTCTTCTTCTTTTTTCGTTGACTGTTTTTTTTTTTTTTAAATACCTGGTTGCAGGGAAAACTCTGAGAAAGTTAGCAGAGTTGACGTGGGGAGAAATGGAGGGGGTTCTGAAAGGAAGGGTGGAGGCAGTTACACGTGGCCTCATTTCACCAGCTTCTGATTTTCTCCTCCCTTCCTGGGTCTTCCATCCAGAAAACTGCCAGGCAGTTCTGATTCCTGAGCGTTCTTGAGAAGAGAAAACAGTATACAACATGTACCCCTGAGTTAAGCCACTTTCTATAGCAAGAGAGTTCAGTTACCCAGGCACAGCTGATCGAGCAGCTGTGTGCTCTGTCTCCTTTCCCATCAACGAGATTTGGCATTGGCACTGGTGAGGGGCCATGGCACTCCCAAATCACAGCACTCTTTGTCCCTCCTCGGGGTTGAGACTTTCTCAGGTATTGGTCCAGCTCATTGTATCTATCAGGACTGTTGATTATAAGAATCCAGTCAGGCTGGTATAAGCAGAAAAGCTCCCCAATCTCCTGGTGGGTCAGAGACTCTGGCTTGAAGGTTACAGGACTAGAAGCAACGGCCAGCTAGGCTGTAAGAACCTTCACTGACAGAAGTATGAATCCCATTGTTTCATGCCTCAACTCCCCAGCTCAACAGACACTGGGCAGCTATCACCAATGACAGAAGGGGCTAGACACCAGGAGCTTTCTCCCTTTTTTCCTTTAAGAGTTGACAAATTAGCCACATGTTCTCTGTGAATATGAATTTCACAGGCTTTTGCCTTCACACTGTTTACTTTCGAATACAAGTGTCACATCAATATGCTCGATTGGTGGATCTTAGGTCTCACGTGTCCCTCTGAGCAGCTAAGGACTTGAAGGTACTTGTTTTCTGGCTCCTACCTTAAGGACTTGAAATTCACAAGGCAGAAAGTTTTTCAAATATTAAAAGGCTCTCAAAAGGCAGTGAGCAAGTAGAAAATGTGGCCAAAATCTGTCTTTTGCAGGGCTTTAATATTTTTCTCTTAACTAATATATAGCAATGTGACATTATTATATTAGTTTCCTTAGTCTTAGTAGTTGTGAAACTGTTTTCTGGGGTTTGGGGCTGAGGCCACCTTTCCCATTCCTGGCAACTCTCTCTTAATGAAGGACATTGCTGTGTATTACATTTCTCACATCATCTCTTCTCTCAAATTCATTCTTTCGCATTCTGGGGGGAAGTGTGATGCATGGGACATGTCATCTACTGGTTACCTCCAGCTGGGACCCTACATACCATCTGCATGTCTATAGTTCAGCCTTGAGATGGGACCTTGAGGTGCCAATAATTTTCTGAGCTATGCGTCAGCTCACGATGGTCTTTGAACACCACGTCCTTGATTCTCTGGGTTGCCCTGGAAGGCCAACCACTACAGTGAAGTGAGTTCACCCTCGTCCTGGGTTTGAGTCTTTGTGAGAGGATCTCTGCTCTGTTAGAACTTGGGCTGTGTTCGTGCTGACTCTCTTGACAGGGGTCAAAGTACATGGCTTGTAAGAAGCAGGTATAAAAATAGAGAGCTGCTGATGTAGATTTTTAAAATTAAAATGCATTCATGCTGCCTAGGGATTTCAGATATGCCGTGAGCTCCTCAACGTCTAGAATCGTGTCTTAAACATTAATCATCTCTGTATTCGCAGTGCTTAGTATAGCATCTGACATGACATGCATCAGACATGCAGTTCATTTTTGCTGAATGAATGAATAAGCGAATGTACGTTGCATAAAGGTCACCAGTGTATTTTAGCAACATAGACCACTCACTCATTCATTCATTTAGCAAACATTTTTCAGAAGTTGCCTTCATATGCAAAGCACTATACTAGATACCATAGAAATCTGAAGTAACTCTAATGTTACTAATAATTACAACCATATAACAGTAGCCAGCATTTATTGCACACTTACTAGTGACAAGCACTAAACAGTTTCATAAATATTTAGTTAATTCTCACAAAAACCCTGTGAAAAAAAAACACATTATTATTATTATTTCCACAAGGAAAGAACTGGTTCTCAGAAAGGTTAAATAAATGAAAACAGGTTGGGGATATGATGTTTACACAGCGAAGCTGGGAAGGTAAAAGAGCCATCTGGAATGTCTTAAATATCACAGGCCAACACATTTGCAGTACTCAAATTCCGCTCAAAAAGTCCTTGAGTGCTAAATGGATGCAGCTGGGAAATCAGAACTTACCTGGTTACCTTTATGCAACCTGCATTTTAGCAGTAGGGAACTCTGTTTCCTTCCTTCCTTCCTTCCTTCCTTCCTTCCTTCCTTCCTTCCTTCCTTCCTTCCTTCCTTCCTTTCTTCCTTCCTTCCTTCCTTCCTTCCTTCCTTCCTTCTTCCTCCAGCAAACATGAATGGCATGCTTGCTTTGTGCAAGGAACTATGCTAAGCACTGGGGGCAGGTGGGACAGGTGAGACAAGAGAGACAGGAAAGACAAAAGTGTAAGTAGATCATTGCAGAGAGTCTTTGAAATTTATTAGACTTGCCTTATAGCCTAATGCATGGTTAATTTTTGTAAATAACCCTGCGTGTTCAACAAGCAGTTGGATGCATATGTTCTGTAGATTAGGGTTGTCATTTGTGTTGTTCACATCTTGTCCTTGCTGTTCTTTGTTGGCTTGATCTGTCAGTTACTGAGAGAAGTGTGTTGAAGTGTGTGAACCAAGTTTTCCCTTAACAGATATCACAATTCTGTATTCATACATTTTGCAGCTGTAACACATGCCTAAGAGTTTAAAATTGTTCTGTTCCTTGTGAATTGAAGCTTTTATAGTTGTGTAGTGACCATTCTTATTCTAATAATTCTTTTACCTTTTTGTTAGTATTTGCTTGAAGGAAATAGTTCCAAATGGTTAACAGTGGTTAAATTCCAGATGATTAGCAGAAACGTAATTGTATTTTCTTTATGCTTCCCAGTATTTTCTAAATTTTCTTTAATAACTATACATTACTTTCATAACTAGGAAAAATTATGTTTAGACAAATTTAATTTTAAAATGACAAAAATTCAAGAGAGATCCTCCTTTCTGGTCATGTTAATACTTTAGGGCCAGATTCTTAAACAGCTAGCTTTGCATATAACTGAGTTTATATGTCACGTCAGCAGCTTTTAGCACAGAAATTTTAGGATGGATTGCAGGTCAAGAAAGAAAGTTAAGTAGAGTGATATTCTGTTCTGTCCTATTGGCCTATTTAATAGCTAGTGATGACAAACAATGAAGTTATACTGAACCCTACCAGGCGGAATTAGTTGCCCCTCTTCTGGGTTTTCGTAGTACTTCCTGAAGACTCAAATTCAACACTCACCACACTACCTTGTGGGTTTTGATTTGCTGGGGAGCAGGAAACTCTTTCTGGATATGTCCAAGCTATAAGCCAACAAGGTCCGACAGTCAGTGTGGGTGGCTTGCTGGAAGCAAGACCCAGCCTCAGGGCACTGGGAGGTGTCTGGTTATGACAGGCCCCTGGGGTGGGATCCCAGGCTGGACTCAGTATGTTTATGACCCAATGTTAGGGCACAAAGAATGCTGGCCAATGACATCAGGGCAAATCAGAGTTTACTAAGTGGAAACCTCTTCACAAACACCAATCCTTGTGACAATCCTGTGAGGAATGCATTTTGTCCCTTGTGGCAAATTGCATGGATTTGCTTGCACCACCTGTTCCAACCCCTTCTGGTATGCCTTCCCGATCGACAGAAGCTGTACAACTAAAATGGCATTTCCCACATGCCCTTGCAGGTGTAATTTTGGATACAATTTCTGTTTTATCACTTGTACTCTCACAGAACTTGGATTAATCACAGGGTTAAATAAGTTAGGTGTGAGGCATCTATATTGTTTGCAAAGAAGATGCCAGAGGTTAAGTAGTTATAGGGGCTGAAAGTTGTACCTGGAAACTCAGCTTGGAGCCTGGTCATCTAGCCCTTCCAATGATTTGGAAAGCTACTCATACTCTGTAATAAAGTCCTTTAAGTTTTAACGAGTGAGAATGGATTTTGTTGTCTATAGTTGTGCTCTGACAAGCACACCCATTGTAGAGCAGAAGAAACCGACTTGGAGCTAGCTCAAGTGACTTGAAGTGACTTGCTCAAGGTCCTACAACTAATGAGTGACAGAGATGGACTGTGAATTTAGGGCCTTTGACGCTAAGTCAGGGCTCCTTCAGCTGCAGGTCATGGCACCCAGTCCATGCAAGCCCCAGGGCCTTGGAGATGGTATGAGAAATCACATGTGCAGACCCACGGTCTGGGTACCACAGAGATGCTCTCACTACATTACCAAGGAAGAGGTGCTGCTATATTACCCATGGGCCTGGGCTGGAAGTAAGTGGCTCCTCTCCAACCACATCCTCATTACTTGCCCCTTCTTGTGGTCTTTTTAGCCTTTCTACTTAGTATATAACTTGCCCTCCTGTATTTCTGTGTTTATATTGGGATTCCACACCATTTTGGTGTCTTATTCATTTTGGTGTCTTATTAAAATGTCTGTCCACATTTTACTATGTGCTCCTTTACTGCACTTGGATTATTTTATTGCTGCTTCAAAACTTCTGGGGGGATGAAGGAGGGAATAATGAACCTACACATTGACAGGCAGATAAGCACATTTTGAATTACGATGATCGGATTACTCTTCTGTCTCCCACTGAACTGTCTAAAGTAGATGTCCTCTTCATCTCAGCCCAGTATTGACTCTTTATGGCTCTGCTCATAATTTGTAATTATTTTATTTCTTTTGTGAGGGGTTATGTTTATTTAACTTTTATATTTCCTATACTAGGAAATGTGCTTTATGAGGGTCCATGTCTATTTTGATCAGGGCATGCAGCCCCTAGCCCAATCCTAGGACAAAGTAAGTGTTTGAAATGTTTACCGAGGGAATGAATGAACAAACGAATGAAAGAAGATCAGGGACCATGTCTTGCCTTCTTATCTCTGTGTGTTAGCATCCAGTTCAGGACCTGGTACATAGAGAGTGCTTACCCAATTGGAAAAATAGAGGAACTTTAGTATGTGTACATGCTCTACCTTCATGAATACAAATTCTATTTTTTCTTTTCAGTGTCTTCACACCTGGAAACTTCAGTTTGTTCATTATTCACTTGCTATTCAACAAATATCTATAGAGTTAAGTAGATACAAAAATAAATAAAAAACCTGTCATAGCTTCCATTTTAGCATAGGATCCAGGACGTTATGTATCTTTAATACATTTAAAAAATGAATAAATAAATGAATGAAGGAACATTAAATTTCTGGGCCTTGATATTACCTGCAGAAAAGACACTTGGCATTTTCAGGCAATGGGGTAACTTTGGCTACACTGTATTGATTGAGTGCACTGGACACCTTTCTACATGAGACGGTATTTCCTAGATGGCATTCTCTCTGGCTGTTTCTTCTTTGGCTGCTCATGGAGAATAAGGATATACAACACCTTTTTCTCTGAGGGTTGCTGGTGGACCTGAGCAACATCTTTGGACACCAATCAGAGAGCTGAGGCACTGGCAGGAGAGAGTAGAGAGAAAGAGAATGAGAAAGCAAGGAGAAAAGAAAATAGGGAAAAGAGAATTCAGGTGATGAGAACAAGGGAAAGAATGGAGGAGCGATACTAATGATCATGCTGGCGATGCCTGCCAGTTATTGAATGCCTTTCGTAGAGATTCTGTGTTCTGTTCAACACATATATTATCTCTAATCTTCATAACCCAGCTGGCAAGGTAGTAACATTATTTTCATTGTGTAGTTGAGCAGACAGGCTCAGAGATGTTAATAAGTAACTTGCCCAGCCACACACTGCTAAGAGGTAAAGCCAGGATTTGCTCTCAGGAGAGTCTGGCTCAAAGCCCTCATGTGTTCACCTGGTGAGGAGTGACAGCGATCCACTACCAGGCATGCCTCCCGCAGGGCGTTTGTATTAGAACTTGTCAACCTCCTACCCTAGGTGGGATATCTGGACATCAGCCCTTTACCATAGATATCTCTTTATCTGCTGATTCACAAACACACACACACAACCAGAAAAAAAGAAAAGAAACATTTGTTAATTTCTGTGTACACTTTGACCAGAGGCTTCTGGAATACTTAACAGAAAAGAGGCATAATGGATGACAAATGGGGCGATATTCTCAAATACCACAATTCCAGAAGTACAGCAGTCCCTGACTCCAGCCTCACCCCCCACATGGAATGAGTAGGGTGAACAAAGCCATGTAGACTAAAAAAAAAACAACAGGAAAATAATAAACAAAATTGAGGGGCCATGCAAATACCTTCTGAATGTCCATTCCCCAAAGGGTTGAGGTCAGGCATGTGGCTCTATTCTCCAGACCTTAAACAAAGGACTTGGGCTGTTCTATGCCCCGATTATTATTGTTGGTTAAATTAAAGCACAATAAAAACAAGTGTAATGGAATATTAATTTCAGTTACTGTAGCTAATTGAAAACATAGCAGGAGTTGTGACTATGGAAAATGGAATGAGAATACTCAGATGCACGTCCAAGTCTAGCTTACCCTTTTCCTGTTGGTAGCATATTTTTGAGAAATAGCCATTATCCTGAGTCTATACTGTGTACCAGGAGAAATACTTGGCCTGGGATAAAAGGAAAACAACTAACTCTCAGCTATCAGCAGACCTCAAACATTCAAATTCAATTTGAAAACGATTCATTGTTAATCTGCTCTCATTAAAGATGTTACAAAAATATATAATCCCTGTCCAGCCAAGGACTACGTGATTTTCATCATGCTGCCCCCAGTTTGCAGCCTGAATCCTGGCATCTAGGGGGTGCTCATCAATAACTGTTAGGTGAATGGGTGTAGGATTGTCAAGGACCTTTGTTTACTCTAGTAAATAAGAGGGCTTGCTTTCTTAGACAAGTGACCCTTTCTTACTTAAGTACAAGTTCAGATCAACAAGATTTGGGAGCAAGAAGACAGCCCTACTTTAGTTTGGTCTGCGCGTCTGAAAGATGAAGGATGTAAGTAGGAATTTCGGTCTGTTTTATTCTTTACTGGATTTCCAGTGCCTAGAAAAGCACATGGAACATGGGAGGTACTCAATAGATATTTGTTAAATTAATGAATAAATGCATAGTATGGTCTTGGAAGGAGAGAATGAGTTGAGCAAAGGAGGCAAGTGGAGAATTCAGAACTTCACAGTGTCGTTTTATTTCTCAGTTGAGTTACCAATTCTCAAACATCAAGCACACTCTCATTCCATGTAAGAACAGATCAGTATAATTTGCCTTTTGGGATTAATTAGGTTTCTCCTTATTAACATGAGGGACTGGGATAATGC
The DNA here is from genome assembly GCA_004026765.1 of Micronycteris hirsuta. Classification (NCBI taxonomy): domain Eukaryota; kingdom Metazoa; phylum Chordata; class Mammalia; order Chiroptera; family Phyllostomidae; genus Micronycteris; species Micronycteris hirsuta. The sequence continues at coordinate 48,267 of PVJI01008433.1, forward strand.
TTCTAAAAGCATCAGTTTCAGCAACTTACTGAAAGTTGCTCTTGTATCTCTTAAGGTGCATATGGGACACCTGAGGGCAAAGCCAGTTACTCTCAGGTTACAGGGGAGTGGTGCGTCCTTAAGGATAATTTGTATTAGGTTTCCGGGCTTTGAAGTCTCAACCTTCATTACCTACTTACACGTGTTGATTTTTTTCCTAGAAGAGGCTTATTCTACTCATTTTTCTGCAAGCAAAGGTACTTTACTGATTATCAAAGGCCAATGACGCAGAGGATACACGTAAGAGGCCATGTTTAAGGAGCACTGAGAGAAATGTTCTTGTGAAGAATGCTCCTGAGGATGTGTCCTTAATCCGTACTTGACAATGTAATGGAGGGAGACACTGGCAAAAAAATAAGCTAGGTGCACTTTAGCAGGAATAATTTGCATGAGGTAGAAAAAAATGTCATCAATATTCAGTAGTTACCCTATATGGCATCCAACTTTTCTTCATAAAATGACTGTGTGTGGTATTCTGTGTATGTGGGTGGTATTTTGTGGGGCTTCTTCAAGCAAGTATGTATATGTTGTTTATTGTCTTCTCCTTTTGTTATACCCTTAACCATTACTTTAAAGGGGGGGGGAGGGCTGTTGAAACATTTATTTTCATTTAGACAAGTACCACATTTTCAAATGACTCCATTTTGAATTCAGTTCAAGTGATGGAAAGTTGATGACATTTTGCAGAGAACCACAAATTTCAAAAGTTGTCACAAATTTACTGTTCCTTTATTGTCTCATGATCATAAATGGGAGGCAAAGTCATATACTTTTGAACACGTCTCTTTTGAATTGAATTCCCAGAACTGTGGTACAAAGACGCAAGAAACTATTTTCACATAGTAAGGAACTGTTCGGTGGTCTTTTGCATTTTGTTTTACCTAAAAGACAATTTGAATGTAACTCTTTTACATTACTAGATGAAGCTTTCTGGTGTTAGCACACACAATTGGGCTCTCTTGAGCAACCAAGAGGAGAGGAATGTCATAAGAGGGCAAACCGTGAAGGCCGGGGGAACATGATTTATGAATGCAAAACTTACAGTAGAACTTCAGACAGGAAAAAAGTTGACGATGCAAGTTAAAGCTGGCCCCAGGCAGCAATAACTTACTGAAGCGGCATTTATTTGGCTGATAACCCAAGGTCTTGCTGAACTTGCTAGTACAATAGAGGTAATTTTTATGGATGAATGAATTACAATAGCAATTTGCAGTAACATTATTTGATCTTTCCCTCCTGGAAAATGACCTTGTAAGCTCCTCCCACAGCTTGAAGTTTCAAGTTTTCTGGTGTAACTTAGAAACAGGAATGGCAGTCCTCCCTACTGTGTATCCCCAAAGATTTTTGCAGTAGGTCTGCAGCATGTCGCCTCTGCAGTAAAATGAGTGATGAGGCTTGATTCCCCTGATGCAACTGAACTGAAAGTAGATTGGGTAGAGTATTTACGTTCTGAGAAGTAAAATGACTCGCTCAAGTTCACATAGCTAATTGACCCGCTTCAGGTGCCATGTCTGTAGCTATTATGTGGGAGCTAATTAAACATGCTAAGATCATAAGAAGATTACATAAAAGATTGCAAGCTTCTCTGAGAAGCATGGGTATCATGAGAGCAAGAAGAATATTGAATTCTTTATAAAGACTAGGATTTTTTTCTTTCTTTTTCCTCTTAAATTAGAAATGATATTAATAGACATTAAATAATTTTATAGCTGAAAGTTTGAAATTTATTTGCCGCATACTAAGAATCTTCAATGCATAGTTTGTTTAGAACATACAGGGCTGTGGGGGAGGACGAAACGTCACCGTTTCAAGTTTAACACACGTGGAGTGTTTTCTCTTTAACACATACTTTTCCTTATACACCCTATGAATCCCAAGCACCATTCAGTCTGGGTGGGATTTCAGCTATTTCTCACACCTGGAGAAATAGCTGAATCATCCATCAGTTGCATTTCAGGTATTTGGAGCTGACTCGAGGCACAACGATGAGGCAGAGATCCTAGGTTTCTTGCCTATCTCCTCCCCTTCTGGTGCCTTCCTCCCATCTCAAAGCACCAGTTTGGGGACATCTAGGGTGGGGACAGGGGTGAGAGATAAGGCTGGAAATAACAAGCCAGTCTCAACAGGGAGACGTTGGAAGCTTCTTTCTGTCTCAATTTGCCATTTTTTCTTATTAACATACCGATACAACTAAGTCTTTCTAATCATCAAAAAGAAAGAAACCGTCTCTCTTTTATATCCCCTTTTAACTATTATATTTTTCTATTTTCTCCTCACAGCTTGAGTCTTATCTGAAGTCTCTTTCTTACCCTAATGTTGGTTCCTATACTCTTCAACCTTGTGTGACCTGACTTTCGCCTTTACCTGGCCTCTGAAACGGCTGTCATTGAATTCATTAGTGACACAATTGCCAAATTCAATGGCATGCTAAAGTTCTTTCTTAGGCAACATATCAGTAACTATTCTTTGACCCTGTTGATTTCCCCATTATTCTTGAAACTCCTCCTTGTCTTCCACAGTTTCCTTCTTACCTGCTGTTCTCTTGTTTCATGAGTTTCTCTTTCCTTTCATGTTGGGGTTCTCCGTGATCTCTGGAGTCCCTCTTCTGTTCTTGCTCTTCGTACCCCCTGTCTTCTACTCATATAGTTTCAAACGCTTTCTCCTTAGCACTGGACCTGTATGTCCAATGGCCTCATGGAAATCTTTCCGTCTACACTGCAGACACCACAACTTAAGCACGTTTTAAACTGCACTGGTTGTCTCCAAATCAGGTCTTTGTCTTGTATTATTTTGTCTACTTAATAAGGGCACCATACATCAGTCCCCCATGTCAGAAAATTGGGGATAACCCACAGCTCTTTTACCCTTGCTACTTGCATAATTGTCATCAGATTCTCAAGCCTGCCTTTTCCTTTGCCTGCCTATCATTGCCCGCATCATTAAACGCATCATTTTTTAATCCTAGGTGATTAACATTAGTCATAAAAGTTGTTACAGGGAAACTGTAAACAGTGTGGTATGATGGGGTTTTTGACACCATCTCTCTGATGAGGTGACATTTTGGCCAGATGATGAGGAACCACGCTGGAATGATCTGGGAGGGGAAGAGTGGAGAGTTCTGGGAGGGGAGGAGATAATGCACAAAACCCCAAGCTGGATGGGTTTGAGGAGTAGAAACAAGGCTAAATCATAGTGTGCCATGGAAGAGTATAGGGGTATGAGATCAAAGATTATTCAGAGCATTTTAAGCCATGGAAAGGACTTTGGATTTCATTGTAAGTGTCATGACCATTTATTGGCCATGGAAAGAGAAGAAACATGCGAGGCTCTGGGGCATTGATAACAGAATCTATTGAAATGAGGATGTAGAGAAGAAGGGGTAGTTTGGGAAAAGAAGATTTTAGTTTGAGGAATTTATTAAGAGTTCTGAAAATTAGAAATGTGAGTTTAGGGATTGGAGAATTAGTTGCTTAAAGATAAGACTAGAAGCTCTGAATTTGATGGGATTGCCAAAGAAGACAGAAAAGACAGACCGTAAAAGAGAGAACTAGGGAAGAGGGCCAAGAACAAAGCTTTCAAGGAAGCATAAATGGTGGAGAAAGAGGCCTCCAAGGAAATTTGTAAGGATAAGGGAGAGATGGCCATGCTCTCAGAGGTAGAGATGGGACAATTGGCAGAAGAGATAGGAAATGCTGTTTAGAGCCATGGTGTATTTTGGATAAAGGTTAGCTGGGACCACACAGTGACACAGAGGCCTTAAAAAGGCAAACTGTCAGATTGGGGCTGCTTGGTGAAGGTAGGGAGCGGGGAGAACTTAAGCCGGCTTCATGTGCTAACCCAGGCGAGCCAGGCAGGTCAAGGCCCAGGTCTAGTTTGACCAAGAACCAGTGCCAGGAGCTCATGCTGACTGACCACCCTCAGTGAAGTAGGCCAGAGGGCCATCTCCCGTGAGTGAAGTTACGCTGATGGAAGTCAAGGGCTAGGGCCTTGAGGATGAAGTGTATTTCAAATAGCCCCTATGGTTCCCTACAATAATCAGTCTAAAAGGGATGAGTAAAACCATTTCTGAGGATCAGTGAGCACTCAGCTGAGGTTAGAAAACATTGCTTTATGGTGGTGCAGTTTCCATGGTTTCCCTTCTCACGCAGCTTGGGAGAGGGAGCTGAGAAACCCAATTATTGTCTATAGTAAGACTAGGGCAAGAAGTAGTAGTTTGATGTGTTGGAGGCTCCTATATATTTTTTCCCAGTGCCACACATTATTTTGAACTGATAGAATAAAATGAGAAGATTCTAGGTGAAATTGAAATTTGTTTTGAATTTGAATTCAAACAAATTGAAAATTGAATTTGTTTTGTTTCTATATTAAAAAATTAGATATGCTTCAGCCCAATTTAAAAAATATGCAATAAGTAGAACCAAGGTTTTCATTAACAGGCCTGTGATGATTTATATTTAATTCTTATTTTAAAAGAAGTTTGAAAATGTTGGACTAGACTTGCTTTAGTGATTTGGGCTCTTATCTACCAAGCATGTGCTTTGGAGACCAAGAATATACAAATAAATAGTAATGGTATAACACAAATTTCACATTTTTTGAGTGACACATTAACAATGTGAAGTTTTCCACTGACTGATATTTTAATGTCACACCCCCAACAAACCTATAATTAAAGTTATTTTGGCATTTTCATCTCAAATACCTGCTTTTGGGGGGTAGGCGGGTTATAATTCCACTTTTAAAATGAGCTTCCAGATACAATTTGACATAAAACACAAAGTCTTATCCTAGCAACAATTTCCCCCACCCTTCCATCATGAAATAGAGGAATATGTGGCTTGTCAGTTTTAAATGTTATAAAGGAATTTTAAAAAGGAAATTGAATCTTTTTTGTTTGTTTGGATTTGCTGACCGGAGTTGACATGTGGGAACTAAAGTCTTGCTACAGTACAATTCACACAATGATTAGAGACCATTACAATGTATGTCAGATAGTTCTAGCAGATGGTAGTGGTCCCACTTCCTATTGTCTTCTTTTAATAAGAGCATGAATTAATTTATATTTTTCTTTGAAAGAAATATACTTGCCTGTGATTTTTCGCAGGAAAAGAGTTTAGGTCTAGCTGCACATTTGAAACAGGGAATGAATAAGTTAGATCAGTAGCATCAAAACAGAAAACCAACAAACAGTCAAGGTAGTTGAGGGAGAACGATCCTCCTTCTGTGCACTGTGCCTTTCTCTGGGTCTTTTGAACGCAGATATTATATCTGGATTCTAATAGTTTCCTTTCCCACTCATTTATTATGTATAATATATGCTACTTACAAGTATGTACTTATTGTATATAGGTGCAATGTATTATATATGCATTTATTTTATATATATCTATAATCAATCTTGATCTCTTGAAGAATCATCATTTGGGCATTTTCCCCCCTTGAACATGAATTCTGACTTAGGACAGGGGAAGAAGCTTTAATACTTATGAAGCCGGGAGTTAAGTTCTTCACTAGAATTCAGAAAGCAAAAGGAAAAGTCTTGGGAAAAAATCTTATGCTGGAGTTGGGGGGGGGGGTCATGGAAAGGCCATTAAATTCTCGCAGGAAGGTCATAGGGGCAGCAGGAGGGGTCATGGACCAAGGATCATTTGAAGAATGCCATTCTTTAAGTCAGTTTTAGGCATACATATCACTGGTAGGGAAACATCAATATGGTCTTTCTTACACAAACAATTCTTAGAAATACCTCCCAAGACATTTTATGGCCCAGAGTGGGGGTGAGGAGAGGGGTGAAAACTAAACAACCACCATTTATTCATATCCGAACAAGTACTGTTTGCACATAAAAATTCTTTCTGAAACTCTTGTGGTCATTTTATGTGGGCAAAGGCTTTACTGTTCCTCCAGAGGGACATTTTTCTTACCAGCTTCTTTCCCTCTCTCCTTCCCAAACTTACGTACAAACTAGTTTCCTCAAAAATAACAGAGTCTAAGCCTCAAATACTTACAGAGATTTTACAGTTCCTCCTTCAAATTTTAAAATTCTCTGGTGTCACCATAATGTACAGGGTCCGGCACAAATAACACCTCCCCTTTTTTATTACAAAATCTTTTATTACAAAATTGCAAGCATGTAATTCTGTAGCATAACAATATCACACTCAGGCACACCATATGACATTTTAGGTAAAATGTTCAAATTAAAACTATAAATTATTACACCCATATTATTACTCTACCAACTACACTCAAGAAGGAGTTACTTCTGCTGGACCCTGTATATAAATATGAAAGAAAGGAGTGACGTCAGGGACCACCATTGAGGTAAATGTGTTACCTAGTGCAGTTCTTGATAAACCTTTATGGCAGATTAGAGGTTTCCCATTTCCCCCATTGGCTGGCTATAAGATGTTGGGAGGGTTTTTTTTTTTTTAACACAGGCTCTTAAGAATTTGTAGCTATGTATTTTTAATACTGTCAATAAACGGCTTCCTCAAGACTCTGAGGGGCAATAATGGAAGCTGTTAACAAAGTGTGAAAAGCAGTGGGCTAGCAAAGGTTAATCACATGGCTGCCCACTAATGACCTCTACAGCCCTCAGTTTAAACCCAACAGCACTTGTAAAGACCAATCACGTGAATAATTTCCTGTCTGAGGTAGCCTTTATGGCTAAGAATAAAAGCAGAGCTGATGGTGAATAGAAAACCCCCGGCAGGGGAGGTGGTTATTATTTTTAAGCTGATCTAAACACCTGGGTTTCCCACTGGACCCTATTAAACTTCCTTCATTATGTCTAAATATTTCAATCATTTGTACAGCAGTTGTGAATGATTGCATTACTAAGACAGGTAGAACTAAAAGGAGGGGCAGATTGTCCAATGGCGAAGAGCCCCTTCCTTAAGGTGATGATGATCAGGTAGGGAGAATCCCAGGCTTTGGGAAGGAATTTGGAGGGGTCATCCCTTCCTCTGTAGCTCTCTGACCCCACCCCTCCTCAAGGAAGACCACACGTAAAGCCATTCAGACCAAGGAAATTTTACTATTTTAAAGGCCTGTGGATGAGGAGATTCCTCAGCTTGCCCTGGTAACCCGTTTCATTGTTTAACAGCCCTCACTATTAACAAACAGTTTTCCTGTATAAAGGACTTAAGTTATTTCTGCTGTGGTTTAGACCCATTTTCCCCGTCCTGTTTTTGGATGGCTGTATTTTGCTGGTTCTTCCACATTTTATTATAGACTTGGTTAAACATTACTCCTCTCAATAAAATTGCTAAGTCTTTGAAGATTTTATTTTCTACCTCCAGCTTATAGATCTGAACATATTTAAGTGAGAAGCTTTGATTAAAGCTCTTATGTAGTAACAATGACTGTTCAATGTAAGAACAGGATTTAAAAGCAGGAAGAGGGCTTCAAGATTCCCATTGGGTCAATTCGTAATCAAGGCTTCCTCTTCTCTTGTTTGCATCAAGAAAAAGAATGGGATGCGCAGTCAGATTTAAGTTCAATTTTGCCTCTGTTATTTCTTGTGAGGGCTTGAACAAATTACTTACCACACTAAAACTCAATTTCCTGAAAGCAATGACTATTTCTTAGATTTTCTGCAAGAGGTTACAGTAAGTAATTTTCATGTAGTCCCTGAAATGTAGTAGATGCTCAGCCTATGTTAGTTCTTGTGTCTTTCTTATTAGCAACCCTAAATCCAGAACAGTGACTTATACTTGTTAAAGATGCACAGGAGGCATTCTAATTTAGCATATTGGGGGATAATGTGGTTCCAAGTGGCAGACACACGACTTGAACTAATTTATGCAAGAGGGGGATTATTTACAACCTCACTTAGTCAACAGGAAAAACTGTTAGGGCAGCCAGGTCTCTGAGATGCCTAGAAACAGGGACTCTTTTCACCAGGACACTTTCATCTTTCTTCTCTGCTCCTTCCTAGATTCTCAGCCTTATTTTCTCAGACTAACTTCTGTTCGATTTGAAACACGGCCTCTACTTCTCCCAGGCCCACATCTCCCATCTTTACTGCTACAGTGGGTGCCAATCCTCTCAGACCTCCTGCTAGAAGACCGTGGGGGTAGAAATCAGATTGGACCAAATGGGTCATGTGCCCATTCCCAAACCATCAATTGAAATTGGGAGCTGGGAAGAGGAACTCTGATTGCTTTCTATCGTACTATGGTTGAAACAGTGGTAGGGTTGGTTCCCTAAAAGTTGAGGGATTGTTTCTAGAGTAAGAGAGGGTACTGGACAGCAGGGCAAAATAAGTATCCCCTTCACTAGGAATCCTAAGGGACCCCTCTCCACCTGTGTCCTTGCTGCCACAGGTGCTATAGCTGGGTGATGTGGGCAAAAGATTTAAACGAGAGTATTTTAAATTTGTTTTTCTGACTGGGTATTGATAATGATGGTGACAGTGATGATCAAGAGAACAACTAGATTCCTCATTTTAATTAATTTTGATTAAAGTACAGTTGATATACACTATCGTATCAGTTTCAGGTGTACAGCACAGTGACGCAACACCTATACATACACTTTATGAAGTGATCAGCATCATCAGCCTAGGAACCGTCTGTGGCCTGTTCTTATGGTAGTATTGACATTTTCTGTGATGTACATTACATTCCCATGACTAAGTTATTTCGTAACTAGAGGTTTGTACGTCTCAGTCCCCTTCAGCTTCTCTCCAACAACCCTTTCCTGGCAACCTTCAGTTTGTTCTTCGTATCTATGACTCTGTTTTTGTCTTTTGTTTGTTTGTTTTGTTTCTTAGATTCCACATGCAAGTGAAAGCACACACTATTTGTCTTTCTCTGACTTATTTCACTTAGCCGATTTTTTGTATTTGTACAGCGCTTTAAAACTCTGCCAGGTTTTGATCATTCTAGAGCTGCCCTACCTTTGTCCAGAGTCCTGGTGGTATAACTGGAGCAATGATATTTATCTAGTAAAAAATTGGGACACTTGGGCGGTTCTTTTATTTTCTTTGTGCTTCTCTGATCTTTTCAAATTTTCAAATACAATGAACATGAATTATTTTAATAATGAAACAAGTATCCCTGGAAATCAGTGGGACTTGTGGTCTTTCGCATGAACTCTCCAAGCTCATTCCCACCTCCAGACCTCTGCATGTGCTCTATTCGTGGCCCCGATTTTCTCTCTTGTGGATGTTTCCTTCACTTGCCTTGGGTTTCAGCTGAAATGTCGTCTCCACCAAGAAGCCGTGACCAGGTGCAGGTTTTGTGGGGCCTGAGGCTGGTATAATTTGGGGGGGTCTCTCTAAGAAAAGGAGTAAGAAATCACAAGCATACATTTATACTCAAAAGTGAATGTTTATTTAAAATCAGAACAGACACCATAAAAAATAGTAAGTTTAAAAATGTAGCTCATACCATAAACATTGCTTTAATAGTTCTTTTCCCCTGTATTCTCTGACTACGTATCTTTTTTTTTTAATTGAGATATAATTGACATGGCTCCATATCTTTTGATTGTTCCTTCATATGATAATGATATTATAATATTTTCCATAGCGAGAATAAAAAGATAATTTAGTTTTCCTCTAGCATAGTAGTCAAAGCTTGTATTTTTATTATGACAGTTTAGAAATGTTTATTTTAGCTTCATAGATTTTTTTAAAATTAGTAATGCTATGCAAGTGTTTAGCAGCATTATTTTCCCACAGGGCAAAAGGCCCATCTGGTCCTCTGCATTTACACCTGGTTTCTCCCCCAGCTACCTTCCTACTGCTGGTGCCAGGCTGTGAAGGGCGCAGTCCCAACAGGGGACACCTCTAGGCTGCACCCTGTGTCATCCTCTGTGAGTTGGTTAAAAGGCTGGGAGGAATGTTCATGAAGACGTTTCTTACACTGGGGATGCTCGCAGTCACCTAACTACCCTCTGTAATGTGTCCCGCCATACCCAAGTGAAATGTACTCCCATCTCAATTTCCCTCCAACTAGATACCCAACGTGCCCGTGGCTGTCCAGCTCCATATGAGGGGAAATATGACAGGGAAACCAGAGTAGCAAGAGACAACAGTCTTAAGTGATTGCAGTTAAAATAGCTTATATTTGCAAATTTTACAAAAAACATACAGCCATTTGAACATGTTGCAGCCTTCTCCATCTCCAGAGCCTTGGAAGGAGCCCGTGCAAATGAGAGACTTTCAAGGTGAAACTTATTAATTCAAGGCAAATCCACTTTTACACTCAATCCAAAAGGTAGGTTCTGTGCCCCACTATTTTCTCATAATTGATTGTTCTTTTTCCTTTTAGCTGTCTCTTAGTTTTATTTATTTTCTTTTTCATTGAATTTATTAGGATGACATTTGTTAATAAAATGATATAGGTTTCAATCGCACAATTCTATATCATCTGTATATTGTGTTGTGTGTTCACCACCCCAAGTCAAGTCTCCTTCCATCTATACCATCTGCTACCTGCCCCCAGCCCCCATCTCCTCCTGGTAATCACCATACTGTTGTCTGTCTGTGAGTTTTTTGTTTTGTTTTTGCTTAATCCCTTCACCCTTTTCACCCAGCCCTGCGATCCCCATCCCCTCTGACAGCTGTCTGTTCTCTATCTATGAGTCTGTTTCTACTTTGTTTGTTTATTTTGTTCATTAGATTCCACATATGAGTGAGATCATAAAGTACTTATCTTTCTCTGACTGGCTTATTTCACTTAGCACAATGCTCTCCAAGTCCATCCATGCTGTTGCAAATGGTAAGATTTTCTTCTTCTTTTTTTTACAGCCGAGTAGTATTCCATTGTGTAAACGTACCACAGTTTTTGTATCTACTCTTCTATTGATGGGCACTTGGGCTGCTTCTAAATCTTGGCAAATATGAATAATGCTGCAGTGAACATAATGGTGCATATATTCTCTTGAATTAGTATTGACATTTTGGGTTTCTTCAGACATATTCCCAGAAGTGGAATCAGTGGGTCGTAAGGCAGTTCCATTTTTAATTTTTTGAGGTAACTCCATACTACTTTCCACAGTGGCTACACCAATCTGCTGCATTCTCACCAACAGTAAATGAGGTTTCCCTTTTCTCCACATCCTCTGCCTCTTAGTTTTTAAATTAAATATTAATCAGTATGCTTGTTTAAATATCTGTCTCTCACATTAGGATTATATACTTCACAAAGGGAGGTACTACTTCTGTATTCACACCACTGTATACCGAGACTTGCTGTCTTGCTGGCACGTGCTCACTACTCACTAAGCCTTACTTGAAAACAACAACATAAAGAATAATGAGTGGATCCCAGGGACAGCAGGATTGAATATTGACTTTTGACTTCCATAATTACTCTTCCTGCCCAGCTGCCCGAGGCCTGGGGCTCTGAGAAAGTCACCTCTCTGTGGTCTACCATCTTCAGGGTACGTGTGGTTCCAATCCCAAAGTGACGGATTAAAATCTATCTGTCCTTTTCAATTTTTCTTTCCCAAGGCCAAGGTATCTTCTGTGGGGCCTAAAGCTGACCTGATAAAAATATTTTGTGTTGATAATGATAATTTATCATGATGTAAAAGGCACATTCATGTGGATGACGCAAATATGCTAATGAGAAAAGGCAAGTGAAAAGGTAGCAGGCATTTTTTCAAAGGTTTTCTGAAGATGGTATGTCCAACCCACTCCTAACAACACCTCAAATAACACCCACATATATGTGAATTCACTAGTCAAGAATTTCAGGCTGGTTTGGGAGGATGAAAGATTTGTGGAAGGAAATTATTGAGAGGGTAGAATCTCACAGTTCTGTCTGGAAATCACACTGTGCGGGAAACCATCAAGTTCATCTAGACCTAGCCCCTACTTGAATTCCCTGATTCTGAGATAGCTGATGTTTGTTCTCTTTGGTTTGGAGTTCAGGATTTTATGACATTATATTAGGGATGTAAAATCTGAAGAAAGGTGAGATTAACTGAATTTTAAAAATGTACTTCCAACATTGTCTTGCTTCCTTTTTATTGGCTTTACAGTGGCAGTAAAAACAAATGAGTTACGAATGTTTGCCTGAATTGCATAGCAGAGGCACCGGATCTGAGAAAGCTCACACTACGAAGAGAGCAGGAGACACTGCCAGAGCGAAGGCAGTCCTGGGTCCTGAGCACTTAGCTCCTTCCCTGCATCACGTCTCTATCACTTATCGGAGGACTGACTGACAGCAGAACATTAGGTATTCATGCATCCAATCCCATAAGCTTTCATGCAGTGTCCATGCCGAGGTAGCACTGTCTTAGGCATGGGGGAGTCTGAGATGAGTAGGACAGACTTCCGCCATCAATTTTCTTTCTTTTTTAATTGTTGTTCAAGTACCGTTGTCTCCATTTTCCTGCCACAACTTTCTCCCACCCCACCTGCTCCCACCTCCCACTCTCAATCCTACCCTCTTTGGCTTATAGTCTAGTGGAGGAAACATATAAATAAATAAGTTACAAAATGGTGCTTAATAAGCACAATAGAATATTGAAACAGAGGTAGTATGAGAGAGAGACTAATGAACTTGGGGAGGGGCGGGGGACTGAGGAAAGCCTCTAATGAGGAAACAACACAAATTTTATATGTGATGGGCCTCCAAACACACTTGACGAGTCTCATTCTGCCATACTGTAGCAATAAGATGATCCATATGGCAGTAACTCTTCACTAGTGATGTGAAACAGCGTTCATTGAGAAACCTCCATTTCAGACACTGTCAGGGTGCAGTTTATGATCTCATTAAATCCTCACGACTCTTTGAGGGTTAGTAGTCTCCACTTTATAGATGAAGAACATGAAGCTTAGAGAGTAAAACTTGCCTAAGGTCATACAGCTGCTGTGAGACAGAAGCTGATTTCTAATTCAGATGAGTCTGACTCTGGGGCCCAAGCTGTTGACCAAATAGCATCACAGCGAAGACAGGCCTTGATATGCACTTGACATCTTAGACTTTTCACAGTGCTTTCACCTGGTTTGACTCATTTGGACCTCTTAAGCACCGTGAAGATGACCCAAGGAAGACATTAGTATTCTATTGAAGGCAAGGAAAATGTCTTATAGTTAGTAGGAGGCAGAGCTGGGTCAGGACTCCAGCTGTTTGACTCCTGGTTCAGTGCTCCATTCACTACGGAATGAATGAAGTCTGCCACATGCATAGAAGCTGTTGCTGTTTCTCACACACCATCCCTTCCCTCCCCATCCCAGCCTCCCAACACCAAGTTTCCTTACTTGATTTTAAAATTACAAAGAAAATTTCTCTATACAGCTAGTATGAATGGGGGAGGAGGGAGGCTCTCTCTTTCTCATTAATTATCCTAATGAAAGGAAGAATGTAGGAATCTAACACATCACTGGAAAAAGGTTAAACAGTATTAAATTTTTATTTTAAAGGAGCAGTCAGAGCTGTGTCTTATGTAGGTGACTCATTACGTTTATGTATGTGTGAGAAGTGATAATAGTGTAAGTATTACAAAATCCCAACAAACCACAAGTTATTATCAAATGGCTTTGGATGGCCTATGGCAGGGGTGTCAAACTCATTTTCACCGGGGGCCACATTAGCCTCGTGGTTGCCTTCAAAGGGCCGAATGTAACTTTAGGACTGTATAAACGTGACTACTCCTTAACTAGGGGCAAGGAGCTCAGCACTGCTGCCAGCTGGAAACAAGGTGCTGGGCTGGATAAAACAAGATGGAGGGCCGGACTCAGCCCGTGGGCCTTGTGTTTGCCACCTGTGGTCTATGGTCAAAACATGTCCTTAGGAATCTTATCATGTAGGTCGAAAGATTAGCAATACCCCCCAGCCAACAAGGCAAGCCGTGGGCCTTCCCTAAGTGGAAGTGTCTTCAATGGTTTTCATCAGGAAAACTACCTTGTCTTTGTCAGGCTGGCCTCCTTGTGGGGCCTGGGGTCTCTGTTGGTACTCCACTGAGGAATTCCAAGTGGCACCTTTACTGGGAACAAACAGAAAGTTCCTTTCTGTGACTTGCATTGCTCACAAGGCTTTCAAATGTTTACATCTTACTATTTTGAAAATATTGCCATACTTTTTCCTTGAGAATTTGATAGATATTCCCTAATGAGTTTTGTCCTTGGGAATATATGAAAAAATACATAAATGGGAGGTCCAAACTTAATTTCACTGTCATCTGAGGTTGAATAGAAGCATTTCACAGCTAGGAAAACTATATGGGGAAACTTGCAGGGAAATGCACTTTTTTAGAAAGGCAAATTAAAGTGCAAATGAGTTCACCTAATATATTGGAAGTGCTTGAGAGGATATGTAAAGTAGGTATTGTACTAATGTATGTGGAAAACTTTATAAACTGTGAACTGTTATACACAGTTGCTAATAGGATGGGTCCCTCCCATCCTCACTTCTGGTGTCACTCCTGGAGAAAGCTGTGTTCCTGATCCCTCTTCTCCCACCAGGCGGGCACTTCTCCATTGATGCTCATGTTGTCCTGCGCACGTCACTGGCACTGTGCTCGTCACCTTGGAGTGCGACTAGCTGCTGTGTCTTCCCCACTGCCCAGAGGGCCTGGGAAGTACTGATGGCTCCTAGCCTGACATGAAGCAGGTACTGGGTAAATATTTGTGCCTTTGGTGATCAAATAAATAAGTGAACTCTTGAATCTGAATCCTCATGTGAACCTTGTTATAAAAATTGGACAATATTTTCTGATACAATATTTTTTTTTAATAAAAAGGGAATCGTGGAGAGACCAAGCGCCATCCAGACCATTGGGAGTGCCATAGTGCGTATCAGTTTATTCACTATTTGTTCTGGGACTTTTTGCTGTAAAGTGTTTTCAGCTTTGTTTAATTCAGCCTAGTCTAGATTCAGACCACAGAATCGTATTGAGGAACACCAAATTAGCATCATACTTAAGGAAATGCTGCTTTAAACGTTAAATAAAAATATGAGATGTCACAAGGCATAATTAATGTCAGATGAGTGCTACCAATTTTTAAAGAAAAAGGTGAATGTGGAACTCTCTGCAAAATCTTCTTGAAGGAATATGGAAGCTTGAAGGACAGATTAAATCTGGCAAGGTGGGAGGTGAGGCATGGTTTTCCATGTTTTTCCTCCTGGCACCTGATAGGACACACTCCTGTTAACAACAGTGTCTCACTGTGGGATGGTGTGGGTTGAGTCTGGGGGAAGAAGTTGTGAGTGGGATAAACAGATACCCTTCTCCTCTTTTCCCACTGAGATTCTAAACCCCCACCTCACATGGGGCTTTTAAGGTGGGTGAATGGTCAGAACTTCCAGAGACTCTATAACTGACAATTTGCCTTTGTTTTGTTAGACTCTTTTGAGATTACTCAGCCTAATCAAAGAGCTTCCATCAAAGCTGTGAGTTATTGGGGATTCAACTTTTGGGGGATTTTAATCATGACGGGGAGAGAAATAGAAATTGGCTTGTCTACTGCTTGGTGCGAAATATGTTACCAGTCTTGTCTGGTTTTACCCACAGATCACAGGATTTTTTTTTTACTTTAAGATTTTATTTTTATTTATTTTTTAGAGAGAGGGGAAGGGAGGGAGGCAGAGAGGGAGAGAAACAGCAATGTATGGTTGCCTCTCACATGGCCCTCACGGGGACCTGGCCTGCAACCTAGGCATGTGCCCTGACTGGGAATCGAACCAGGACCCTCTGGTTCCCAGCCCACGCCCAATCCACTGAGCTACACCAGCCAGGGCTGAGCTACGCCAGCCAGGGCAGAATCACAGGATTTTAGAACTGGATGACATTTTTGAGACTCTAATGATGCAGCTCCCCTGTTTCACAGATGAAAACACTGAGGTCAAGGGTTTTCAGGAACGGCTATAAAGGACACATGGACAAAAATAAAGAGGGGTGGGTGGAAGCAAGGGAGGGAGTTGGGTTTGGCTGGGGTTGGGGGGAGTGGTGGGGGTAGATGCAGACAACTGCAGTTGAACATCAATACAATAATTTAAAAACAACAAAAAAAGAAATTTAAAAGTATTTAAAAAATCAAAAAGAAAACACTGAGGTCAGAGAAAGCAAATTATTACCTCAAGGGTACACTGAGTTAGGATTGAGACTCAAGATTCCTGCCTCCCACGTTTAAGTCCCTCCCTTGTTTCCGTTAGGGAAGAACTCACCCTGAATCCGGCCTCATTCTACAATGGGGCACGAAACTTCACCCACGTTCACAGGGCAACTGACTGAGGGGTGCTTGGAACAGTCTCTACACTTTTCCACTTTCCTAAGTTACCACAAGTCCAGGCAATTTCCCCTTCCGTGATTAACATGTCTGTGTTTTATTTCATATTTTACCTGATGCTCACAGGCTTGTCGATGAGACATATTTTCTCCGGGACTGAAGGGTATAGTCAGTGTCCCTGGTTTGAGTTTCTTTTGAACTCTGTTTTTGACCCCAAGTTGTATACTTTCAAAAATGTATGACTGTCACCATGGTTCGAGCCCCACAATTCACTCAAATTACTCTTTGAAAATAGGAATGTGGTGAGACATTTTGTATTCAAATGTCCACCCTTGACCTCTTTCCCCTTTTCTGTGATTCGTTTATATTTTTAGGCCCTAAAGAATGATTGAGTTAATTTTTGTGTCTTATTAATTTGAAAATTTGGCTTTCTTGTTCTACTAAATAGTTTAGATTAACCTCGGAGATTTATGCTGAGAAAAATGCTTATATTTGAAATAGATTTTATTTATATTTGTCAGATAACTGGTACATTTGGAGCCTTTGTGTGTCTGTGTGGGGGTAGTATAGTTGAGGAAGTTTCAGAAACTTCTTATTTCTCCAAATTTCTGCTTAGGTTGAAGGTAGAATAAAATCTTCAATAAAAGAGAGAAGTGTTTCTAAGAGTCCAAAGAGAGAGCCTTACCCATGCTTTCCCAACTCTTCAATATGAATTATTTTCTTTTGATTTTTTAAAAGTAAGCAGAGGCCAGGCCAAGCTTGTTTGGAAGTCAGTCTGAAAATAAGTGAATCTGGATCTCTCTAGCAACAAAAAAGGCCTTTTCTGGGGCGCTCAAGCACATCATTCACAGCTAACCGTGTGTTATTCCACAGCAGGGATTACAGACATGTATGATAGATCATGCGCTCAAAGACCAAGTCATAACTGTGCAGTGAAACAATTTATCCCTACCATAGAAATAGAAATCTTTGTAAGTAAAAATACTTGGGAACAGAAATTGTAGTTTGCACAATGACTGATTTGAGACACGGGCTTTTTTTTTTTCTTTCTGTGCTGTGCGTGTATGTGTGCCTGTGTGTTGTTTTGTTTTAATAAGCCGTATCGTTCTCCTGCAACACTGGGAAAGGGCTGTGTATATGCATGTATTTGTGTGACTGCATGAAAAAGACTCACGCAGGCCCTTCTCACCTCTTTGGCGAAGGCCTCTTTGAAGCAGCGTCCTATAGTCTTCTCGATGAGGAAGGAAACGACTCCAGTCCCGTGGTAGGGAGGAGCTGTTCCTGCTTTTGAGCAGCACACACTTACGACTCACTTTAGAATAAAGTGTAGTGCAAACACCTACTTTTTACAGAACCGCTTGTATTTGGAGTTACTAATTAAAAATACTCACGCTCTTCCTTCTTTTCCTGTTCAAATCTGCAAGGTTATTTAATTGAAGTCCTATTTGGTGGGTGCAGATGCATGATGTGTTTGAATCATCAAACAGATTTAGTGTGTTTTGATTGTTGTGTGTGCCTCATTGCTATTCCCAGAATGTCGAGCTGAGCTTATGCTCCTCGGGAAGACTTAGACGCCTGAAACAGTAAAAGAGTTCTTTCTTCTCCTCCCGCCCTCGCCCCCCCATTTTCGTTGAAACTTTGCCAATACCAGATCACGCTCTGTCTGTTGCTGCATTAAAATGAAGTCATTCCCTCCCACTTGTCGCCCTCCTCCCGCCCCTACCTTTCCCTGGCTCTCCAGCCCCACGATTGTCTCACGAAGTCTGCAGCCACTCTTACTGTTATGGACAAAGTTTTTAGGTTTTATTTTATATTTTCTGCCTTTCTCTCCTCTCCATTTTACTCCCCACTTCTCCCCGCTTCTTAGAGGTTGTTTTTGGATTGGGGACTGTGAAAGGAAAGAGAAGGGGCCTGTTTTCCTCTCGAGGTGAAAACAGCCTTGGACCCGGCAGGTGCACGGCCCCCAAGCAGCTGCTTGCGACTCTCAAGCTGAAGCTCTTACTTCCCCCTCCAAGCCAAGAGCACTTCATATAATCCTTTCATGCAGTTCACACTGTAATTGCAGAAACCCCAACTGCTAGGGCTCATCTTATTATTATTATTGCAATTCTTATTTTTGTTGTTGTTTTTCACTGATAACACCTTCTGCAAATGGGAACCTGTCATGTTCATTAGTTTTTTGTGTAAGATGAACTGCTTCTCCAGAAGCAAGATTTTTTTTGTCTTGCTCTTAGCCCCGTTGCCCTGCTCCCCCTTCAGCCCTTACCCCCTTGAAGGCCACTCAGGGAGCAGCACATGTGGGACTTTTATGCGGTTCTATAGGGCCTTTTATTACCCTGTGGGCCTCATCCTCTTTTTAAAGAGGCCAGTGGTTAGGTGCTGGCAATGAAAATCATTTTCTTGAACACCGGCTTGTTTTCTCAAGGTTCTGCTTATTTCTTTGGTACTTATGGGACTAATGGATCCTCCCTCCCTTCCTTCCTTCCTTCCTCTCTCTTTCTTTCTATCTTTCTTTCTCTCTCTCTTTCTTTCATTGACCTGTGAGTACTATAGTCTATGGAACGATCATTTCATGGTTTTGAGGAAGAAAAGGCCAAGGATGAAAGTATGGGGAGATTCTATTTTTCAAAAATGCTCTTAAGAAATGCTTATATAATTAATGGCACACTTTTATTGCTGATTTAAAGAAAACCTGGCATTTTGAGGGTCAGAAAATATCTAAACTATTATGGATATCTAAGTCTAATTTGTAATTTTGATTTACAACTTTGGACTATTTTTTAATTATTTACCAAAATTCAGTAATTCATGACCACCGTCATGTTTGTTGTTTCTTTAAATTTTATTATGGCCACATATTATCTGCACCTGCATTACTTTTTAAATAAAACATTTTATATGGATTTACCTTTTATTTTTTAAAAGATTTTATTTATTTATTATTAGAGAGAGGGGAAGGGAGGGAGAAGGCAAGGGAGAGAAACATCAGTTGGTTGCCTTTCACATGACCCCAATGGGGGACCTGGCCTGCAATGCAGGTGTGTGCCCTGATGGGGAATTGAACCAGTGACCTTTTGGTTTGTGGGATGACTTTCAACCCCCTGAACCACACCAGCTAGGGCTGGACTTCCCTTTTAAATGTAATTTAGTTGCAAGAGAAACTATTTACTATGAAAATATTACACTGTTACTATGAAAATACCACTAAATAAATGGTGAAGGGATCCAATATGCCATAAAGAGAATATAACTGTTAAAGTAAACAACTCAAAATATAATTGCTATCAATTTTTTTTGTGTTAGAGCTGTTGTCAAGTACAGGAAAGGCGCTGAAGATAAGCTGAGACTTTGCTCTTACTATAATCAGAAGGAGCGGAAGAAAACTGGTAAGAATTAACTTTCACACTCACTTTGTGGACCACTGGTATTCAGTGCTGTGCCGGTGTACCACCTGCCTACCCATCACCTCCAACAGCATGTCACAGGTGGTGCAAGTCCTGCAACTGGGAACTACCAGCCATTGTGTGGCCGGGGGCTCAGGTGATCTAGAGTTCACCATGAACATTTGGTTCCAGAATGGCTGTTCATTTCTCTTGATGTATATGGAATATATGTTTCTAGTAAAAAGGAGATTAAAACAATCTACCCTTTTGGGGAATGAAGGTCTAGGAGTAGAATTGATCAAACATTGAGTATCAGGAAACAAATTTCTAAGAGAACATCAAGAGGAAAGCTTGAGAAAAACGAAGTCCCGGGATCCATAATGAGATCCAAAAATGGATACCAAAATGGGATAACAAGTCTGGAGAAAGTGGAATGGAAGTAAAGGCAAAATGAAATGAGATGGGTGTTCCAGACATAATTGTCAGTGATCAGACCTGAGGGTTTGAGGTGTTTCGTTACTGACGTGTGGTGTGCGGGAGGGTCTGACAGGTCAGACACGGGGTGCAGTCAGGGGGGAGGGGCACATACAGAAAAGCACTTTCATTAGTGCGAGTCCTAAGACACAACAGAGATTTGACTGATTCCCCTCCATTCCCACACACCGCAGAGTTACAGGGGTTGGAAAACCTCACCGTTTTTCTTAATCAAAAACAAAATATTTTTAAAAGATTTATGCCTGAAATTCTTCTCTACAACTAATTAACACCCAAGTATGTAAATCTTCCTGGTAACTTCTAATGGTTCGATGCTCTTTATCTCCCCAAACACTTCCTCCTCACGTTCTTTAGCCTTTAGGAGGGAAGGGACAGTTTTGAAGATGCATAACTACACTGGCAAATTTTTACTCAATAAAAACTCCATAGTTCCTCAAAGACCTCTCTGCAGCATTCTCCAGGACAGCCTGGCAGGAAGAGAGTGTCGATGTGTTTATTAGGTCCATATCACTTCTGTGGTTGGCTGATTAATGGCTGTTTTTAATGTTGATGCAGTTTATTCAAAACGACTGTTGTCAATATACCTGTTTTAGGTTGGGCACCACAGATGATTATATGAAGACATACAAAATAAATTTATGTAACAAATATTTACTGAGGGCTTAATATGGGAAAGGCTCCATGCTCAGGGCTGGGGGTACAGTGGTAACCAGCCCCAGGCATCAGGAAATTTGTTATTTGGAATAGGACAAATAAGCCCACAGACTATTACAATGATATTTGATAAAACTCTGACTAGGCGAAGGGCTGGAATGTCATGGAACACATGAGCAGGTCCCTAATCAAATCTTCCACAGTCAGGAAGGGCTCCCAATATAAGCTGAGAACATAAGGCCACATAGAAATTAGCTGTGGGGAATCTGGAGGAGGGGGTTCAGGGAGAGGGGGACAGAGTGTTACAGAAGAATAGAGATTCCCTGAGGCCCTAGAGGTGCTGATGAGTAATGGGGAATTTTGAGAACTTTTCAGTACTTCAACACAGCTGCTGGCTGGGTAGTGGGGTGGAGAGCAGACAAGGAAATTGAGGCTGAGTCAGAAAGGAGGGCCTGGAAGGCTGACTGAAGGAGTGTAGATTTGATACTGAATGAAATAAGGAGCTAATGAAGGGATGAGGGGTGTCAAACTGAAATTTGGGAAGAAGAGACTGCTCTGCCCTGAATGGTGTGGCTCAGTGGGTTGGTCATTGTCCTGCAAAGAGAAAGGTCATCCATTCAATTCCAGGTCAGGGTACTTGCTTGGGTTGCTGCAGGCCAGGTCCCCAGTTGGGAGCGTGCAAGAGGCAACAAGTTGATGTTTCTCTCACACAGCCATGTTTCTCTCTTTCTTTCTCCCTCCCTTCCCCTCTCTCTAAAAATAAATAAATAAATAAAATCTTAACAAAATAGAAAAAGAAAGAGACTGAGGTGCATGAGGGTGGGGACATACAAGCCATGGCAGAGAGGTCCAGGTGAACTTGGCTAGACTGAGCCTGGGGGTGCTGTTGGGTGGGTTGGGTTTGTCAGCTAGGACAGGAAGTAACCTTGTGATAATCCCGAGGAACGGATTCTGAATGTGCCGGGAATCACCTAGCCAGCAGAGAAGACTGTCTGTCTATTCAGGCTGAGGACCATGGTGGCGTGGGGCTGGGATAGTGCAGAAGAGAGGAGTAGGAAGATGGAAGCTTTTTGTTTTTAATCAAAGAAGGTGTTTTGGGAGGGTAATTTGGACAACATTTGGCTAAGTGGTCTGGGTTAATTCCCTATTACAGTATCTCTGTATGCTCCATATATCTGTCTAATGTTGACAATGGGTCTTTAATGTTAAGGAAACATCAATCTCCAGCATCTAGTAGTGGTATTAATAATCGATAATATTAGCGGGGCACTTAACCTTGGGGCAAACACTGTCCTGAGTACTTCACTTATCTCATTTAATGCCCCCTTAACTCTATGAGGAATTATTATTATTTTTATCCTATAGCCCAGGACACTGAGACTTAGGAAGGATGATAAAGTCCATAACTAAATGGTGGAGGTAGGATTTCAACCCAGGGTTGATTCCAGAGCCTGCGCTTGAAACCAAAATGCCATAGTTAAGGATGTACAGTATGTTGGACACAGAGTTTCGTGAATAAGTGTACATAATTTAGACATTTTTAAATGACAAAAAAACTTGTCCTAAGGTTTTCTTTCTGCATTTTCCTCTTGGAATTATGTGCCAAGGAAAAAGTTTCACTAATAAAGTGTTATGCTTACTTATTCCCAGTTAAACACGGTTTTATTGAACAAGCAAAAACAAAAGATAATACAAATAGGATATTTTTTTTCAGGTTTTGAGTTTTAAAGTTTTGGGAGATTAAATTTGCCGAAACAGTTAAGTAGATTTTTATCTTTATATTTCACATATGGAGGTCATATACACTTAAAATCCTTTTATTGGGAAAGATTTATAGAATTCATTTACATTAATCTGTTAGTAGTCATTCCTTGCCATTGAAAAAACAAAATGTGTTACCAGAATTATTATAACACACTGATAGTGAAAAGACTTTAAAAATCAACATACCTAGTCTAGCCCTATCATTTTACGCATGAAGAAGCCATGGCCCAAAGAGGCTAAGGGACTTAGGTGCCAAAGCCACGCTGTGCGTCTGCAGCAAGGCTTCACACCAGAGGCCCTTAGCTCAAAAGGAGGCTCAGTGATTGCAGTGCCCTCTCAGTCTGGGTCACAGTGTTCAGGGGAGAATCACATAGTGCATCTTCCTGGAGTGTCAGTTTTACTCTAAGATTTTAAA